>CM068371.1:305187245-305359745 GCA_034769895.1 Magicicada septendecula
CGGCGTCCACCGCCACCGCGCAGCCTTCAATAATAGATGTATCTAGAGGAGGCAAAAGCCTGTGGGATATCCGCCTGTGGACTAAAACAGCTGTGCCCCCCGAGGGGGGACAGCGAGGCCGTAGGGGACGATCCTGACGATAACAGGCATAGGCAGGAAGGGAAAACGAGTGGTAATGAGCCAGATGAGTCTCGGAAAGAAGTATGATATCAACATCATACTCCGTTACGAAAGTCATCAGTTCAGATCGCCTGGGGAGTAGCCCGAAGGCGTTCCACGCAACGATCCTCAGGCTATTAGCCATTTAGGGGAAGTAGAGGAAAGAGGGCAGCTAATGATTGGAACACCAGGGCAAGCACAGTGGTAGTGTCGCGAGCAGTCCTGATGGATGCAACAAGATTATCTGCCCAGGCAGTCAGGGGATCCGCCGAAGCCCGGGAAGATTCCCGGGCTTCAGGAGGACAAGCCTGACTGGCCTCGACAGAGGTAGCAGATGGCGCTGGGCTGGTGGTCTGAGTAGTAGACTGCTCGCTGGAAGGTTGAGGACGATGGCTGGGGGCGGGTCGAGCCCGCGGAGAGGGTACAGGTGGAACCTGTGATGATGTTGGTCGGCCGGCGGAGTCCCGGCGACGACGAGTGCGCTTTGATTTGCCCGATCGGGCTGGAGGCGGGGCTGATTTAGCGGCCATGGCCGCGTAGGAAGGTGCGGGCGCTCCGGTAGGCGCCGGGATTGAGGCCGCTGCAGGCGGCGCCGAAGCGACGACTGCAGGCGAGACAGCGGCACCGGAAGCAACCGGAGTTGCTGCCGGGACCTGGGCAGATGCACCAGTGAGAGGCGGGAAAGCCGCTCGCCGGTTAGGGCCAGGACCAGCTACACGGCCTGCCTGCGCGCCAGGGCGCACAGGAGGTCGCTGCGGTTTCATGGCGGCGATAAAGTTAGGGCAGCCTCGGTAATTAGCCGGATGGGCTCCTTTACAGTTGCAGCATTTAGCTGTGTACCCCGTCGTAGGCTTATCACAGCCACGATGAGGTTCAGCACAACGCACGCAACGCGGGGGCTGATGACAAAAAAGACTGCTGTGGCCGAACCTCTGGCAGTTGAAACACTGCGAGGGGCCGGGCCGCGGGTCAAATGTTCTGACTTGCACCCGGAGGTGCAGAAGATTCTGGAGAGTGTAAATCTCCTCGAAGGGGCCTACTTTCAGCAATTTGACAAGAAAGCTGTTGACAGGTCGGCGGTCATCACCTTTGCCAACATGCAGGACGCTTACCGCGGTCGGCGCATAGCCGAGCGCAACAAGTTCCTGCCTGATGGCATCAGTTTCTGTGAAAGAAGGAATTCCCGACAGAACGACCTTGATTTCTCGCTCTGACGGGAGGGCGAAAGTATGAAATGAGATCTTACGCTCTGTCAGGAATGACTGGACAGAGCGGAAGTCCGGGATTGTAGCGGTCGCCAGCTTTAGCGAGGCGCCTTGGCACCTCGCCTCGACCTTGACCGAAGGAAGAGCTAGGGTTAGAGAACGCAGTAACTGAGAGTAATTCCTATTATCAGGAATTACAATCGGTGGAATGCGTGGGGAAGACACAGTTTGGGTTCCAGTAGAATACTCACGCTCGCGCTGAGTGCCGCTGTTACCGTGACTAGACGACTGATCTGCAGCTGAGGCGGGCGGCGGAGCTTGGGCCAGTTTTCGCTTGCGTTTGGCAGACTTGCCCTCCACAAGCGAGAACTGTCCGTCCCCCGACCCAACACTGCACATATCGACCGCACTTTGATCACTTTCACTATCACTTTCACTGTCGTGAGGAAGTGGAGTGGAACGGAAGCCGGTTGAGCATGTTTCCATTAAGGAAACAAGCGGCGCCGGCAGAGGATTCGGGGGCGTATTCGACGCCATTTCGGACAAGCCGAAATGAACGTCTACGCAGGTCTAGGATTGAGGGATCACCAGACACTGAAAACTATCCACAGGCACAATTGAACACGAAACAGACCGCACAGCACACGGAAACTAAAACACTCCCGCACTGATTAAATAAAGCTGAGTCGCACTGAACTGTAGGTGAAATCTGTAGTGATGATGATGCTGAATACGATGATGATAAGAAAAATGGTGAAAACTGAATATTTCCGCACAAAGTGGAAAAATTTTTCAGTGCAAAAACAGTCACAGCCTACCCGGGCAAATGCTCTAGGTAGACTCTCCCCGCAGTGTCCGGGTAGTAGCAGTAGCAGTAGCATTGTAGTAGCGGGGCGTCTTTGCACCCGTTGCATGACTGCAGCATCTGAGTCGAGCTCAATGGCTGCCTGTGGATATACATAGGTCTGGTTCTTCGACTGGTGCCTAATATCAGGAATGGACAACCGCCAACCAGTTAACTGAGAAGGCGGGGGAGAAAGGTTTTAATTTTTATTTATTTTAAAATATTTGCAATCAGTGGGCACTGCCGCATGAACGGGTTCAGATGACAGATGTCACCCGTTCCCAGTCCCGCGTGCAGACGCCGTGAGGCGTCGGTCGCTCCCCGCGAGGCAGAGAGCCTCCGTGCCAGGATAGCGCGTAGCAGCAGCATTCAGCGTGGTCGGCATACTAGGAAGGGAGGAAGGAAACAGCTTAGCAGGTAAATTCTGGGGCATGGGCAGATGGTGAATATTCAAATTGAGGTTTAAGCAGGTTACTTAAACTTATGGCGGGTCGTCGAGAATCGCCCGAGGGCGTTTGACCCGGACAGGGGGAGGTGGTTGCGTGGTGCTGATGGTTCTGAAGTAAGGGAAGGAAGAGGTCTCAGCTGCGGCAAAGAGAGTCGCAGCTAATGACCAGACAAAGGCTGAGAGAGCAGGAACTCGTAGACCTCCTCGAATTACACTGTTTCTAACAAACCAAGGAGATCCCGACAAGGAACGGAGGGTTCTGGATTGGAAACTTTCCAGCCTACGCCTGTTGGTGGCGGAGGCAAGTGACCACCATACAGGTGCCGCATAGGTCAATACAGACCGGAGGAACAACAGATAGAGGGTAACTTTCGTGCGCAGCGCCAGGGGGCTGCGGCACGCGAGGTATGGGTAAAGTTTGGCTCGGACGCCGCGAGCCTTGGCAAGGGTGTCCGTCACGTGGGCGTTGAAGCAAAGGCGACGATCTAGCCGAACGCCTAGATACTTCACCGACTCTTTGTAGGCGATAGGCCTCCCTTCAAGGGAGAGGGGCTGGCATCGGGAGATGGACTTACGAGTGAAACAGATCGCCTCGGATTTCTCCGTGTTGATCGTCACCCGCCATTTCCGTAGCCAGTCCGGAAGCTGGTCCAACTGACGCTGCAACTGTGTACTCGCAAAACGCGGGGACACAGAGCTGTAATGATACATTGCATCGTCAGCGAACAAAGACAACGTGACTCCGGGCAAAACAGGCAGGTCGTTCGTGTACACGAGGTACAGAACGGGGCCGAGGACAGATCCCTGGGGTACGCCAGCGGCGACAGGACGAACTGCGGAGCAGGTTCCGTCGACGCTCACCCTGAAGGTTCGGTCGCTGAGATACGACCGGAGGAAAAACACTATGGACGATGGTAAGGGGGAGTTGGCGAGTTTGAAGAGAAGACCTTCGTGCCAGACTTTGTCGAAGGCCTTGCTCACGTCCAGCAGTGCGGCGGCCGTAGCCGCTCGCCTGTTGGTGGCGTCAGAGAGTTGCGTTACCACGCGGACTAGTTGAAGCGTGGTCGAGTGCTCTCTGCGAAACCCGAACTGTTCGTTGCGGATAAAATTATCCAACAACGGCGAGATGCGGGCCAGCAGGAGCCGCTCGAACACCTTCGAGATAACTGGCAAGAGAGATATTGGCCGATAGCTTTCAGGAAGCATGCGCGGCTTGCGGGGTTTAGGAATCATAACGATGTTGGCATTTTTCCACAGGCGGGGAAAGTACTGTAGCCGGAGACAAGAGTTGAACAGCTCGAGAACGAGGTCAACGCCTGAGGCCGGGAGATATTGTAATGCAGCGGCCCCGATCCGATCAGGACCGGGGGCGCGACGGCGGTTTAGTCGACAGACAGACGAAACGAGTTCGTCTCTGTCGAACGGGAGGTCTGGGCCAGCGGGAGGGCGAGAAAAATAACCAGATAGGAAGTCCCGGACGTCTGCCGAGTGGGCAGGGTCCGAAACGCCTCGATGAACGGTAAATTGCGACTCCATGCAGTCGGCGAAGACCTCAGCCTTGCCTTCTGATGAAGACACAATCCCGTTCGGGGTTTCCAGCGGGTTGCGAGTTCTCTTCTCGCGGGTCAGTCTACTCACCGCTCTCCAGACGGAGGCGTGGTCGACTTCAAGAGACTCAAGGTATGAGTCCCATCGATCAGAGTTTACGTCCCGCAGGAGCTGCTGAACGTAAAGGGACTGTTGTTGAAATCGTCGCTTAACGACTGGGTCACGGGTTCTTTGCCATCTGCGGCGGAGCTGGCGCCGTAGCCAGATGGCGTGGAGTACTTCCGCAGGTAAGGCCGATTTACGATGATTCACCTCGAGTGCGTAGGTGTGTCGATCCATGACACCTTGGACCAATTCCTGAAGATTTGTGGCGCGGAGATCCAGATCGTCACGAGTGACGATTGGGTCCGCCGGGAGAGATGGTAACCTTCGAGAGAGCTCGTCATGATATGATCGCCAGTTGACTCTCCTAACAATCTGAGCGGGAAGTCGGGGTGACGCCGACAGCTCTCGAACAGTTATAACAAGGGGATTGTGATCGGACGAAAGGTCCGACACAGACGAGACCTCGATGTTGCGGGCAACGTTCTTGACAACTACTATGTCAAGAACGTCCGGCCGATGGCCGTGAAAGGGGAAGTAGGTAGGGTCTTCAGGGCCGATGACATTAAGTGCCGGGTCGCCAGAGACGAACCGGAACAGAGAATTTCCATAGGCGTTGACAACGCGGCTGTTCCATGAAGGGTGTTTGGCGTTTAAGTCGCCGGCTACAATGGTTGAGAGGGGGTGGTCGAGGAGGGCGTCCCACTCCTCGGGCGGTGGCGGAGTTCGCCGGCCAGGCCGGAGGTACGCAGAAACAACGCGCAGCTCCGATCCGCCGGCGTCCACCGCCACCGCGCAGCCTTCAATAATAGATGTATCTAGAGGAGGCAAAAGCCTGTGGGATATCCGCCTGTGGACTAAAACAGCTGTGCCCCCCGAGGGGGGACAGCGAGGCCGTAGGGGACGATCCTGACGATAACAGGCATAGGCAGGAAGGGAAAACGAGTGGTAATGAGCCAGATGAGTCTCGGAAAGAAGTATGATATCAACATCATACTCCGTTACAAAAGTCATCAGTTCAGATCGCCTGGGGAGTAGCCCGAAGGCGTTCCACGCAACGATCCTCAGGCTATTAGCCATTTAGGGGAAGTAGAGGAAAGAGGGCAGCTAATGATTGGAACACCAGGGCAAGCACAGTGGTAGTGTCGCGAGCAGTCCTGATGGATGCAACAAGATTATCTGCCCAGGCAGTCAGGGGATCCGCCGAAGCCCGGGAAGATTCCCGGGATTCAGGAGGACAAGCCTGACTGGCCTCGACAGGGGTAGCAGATGGCGCTGGGCTGGTGGACTGAGCTGTAGACTGCTCGCTGGGAGGTTGAGGTCGATGACTGGGGGCGGGTCGAGCCCGCGGAGAGGGTACAGGTGGAACCTGTGACGATGTAGGTCGGCCGGCGGAGTTCCGGCGACGACGAGAGCGCTTAGATTTGCCCGATCGGGCTGGAGGCGGGGCTGATTTAGCGGCCATGGCCGCGTAGGAAGGTGCGGGCGCTCCGGTAGGCGCCGGGATTGAGGCCGCTGCAGGCGGCGCCGAAGCGACGACTGCAGGCGAGACAGCGGCACCGGAAGCAACCGGAGTTGCTGCCGGGACCTGGGCAGATGAACCGGTGAGAGGCGGGAAAGCCGCTCGCCGGTTAGGGCCAGGACCAGCTACACGGCCTGCCTGCGCGCCAGGGCGCACAGGAGGTCGCTGCGGTTTCATGGCAGCGATAAAGTTAGGGCAGCCTCGGTAATTAGCCGGATGGGCTCCTTTGCAGTTACAGCATTTAGCTGTGTACCCCGTCGTAGGCTTATCACAGCCACGATGAGGTTCAGCACAACGCACGCAACGCGGGGGCTGATGACAAAAAAGACTGCTGTGGCCGAACCTCTGGCAGTTAAAACACTGCGAGGGGCCGGGCCGCGGGTCAAATGTGCGGACTTGCACCCGTAGGTGCAGAAGATTCTGGAGAGTGTAAATCTCCTCGAAGGGGCCTACTTTCAGTAATTTACAAAGAAAGCTGTTGACAGGACGGCGGTCATCACCTTTGCCAACATGCAGGACGCTTACCGCGGTCGGCGCATAGCCGAGCGCAACAAGTTCCTGCCTGATGGCATCAGGGTCGGTAAAGGATGGAATTCCCGACAGAACGACCTTGATTTCTCGCTCTGACGGGAGGGCAAATGTATGAAAAGATATCTTACGCTCTGTCAGGAATGACTGAACAGAGCGGAAGTCCGGGATCGTAGCGGTCGCCAGCTTTAGCGAGGGGCCTTGGCACCTCGCCTCGACCTTGACCGAAGGGAGAGCTCGGGATAAGGAACGTAACAGTTCAGAATAATTCTTATTATCCGGAATTACAATAGGAGGAATGCGAGGAGGAGACACAGTTTGGGTGGTAGCTGGATACTCACGTTGCACGCGCTGAGTGCCGCTGTTACCATGATTAGATGGCAGATCTGCAGCTGAGGCGGGCGGCGGAGTTTGGGCCAGTTTTCGCTTGCGTTTGGCAGATTTGCCCTCCACAAGCGAGAACTGTCCGTCCCCCGACCCAACACTGCACATTTCTACCGCACTATGATCACTTTCACTATCACTGTCACTGTCGTGAGGAAGTGGAGTGGTACGGAAGCCGGTTGAGCATGTTTCCATTAAGGAAACAAGCGGCGCCGGCAGAGGATTCGGTGGCGTATTCGACGCCATTTCGGACAAGCCGAAATGAACGTCTACGCAGGTCTAGGATTGAGGGATCACCAGACACTGAAAACTATCCACAGGCACAATTGAACACTACACAGACCGCACAGCACACGGATACAAAAACTCCCGCACAAGCTAAATAAAAACTGATTTGCACTGAACTGCTGAAGAATCTTGTAGAGTAGATGATGCTGAATGTGATGATGGTGATAAAAATGATGTAAACTGAATATTTCCGCTAAATTCCACGAAATATTGCAGAGCAAAATTGGACACAGCCTACCCGGGCAAATGCTCTAAACCTCAGTGTCCGGGTGATACCCGATGACTGCATGTTGCCTTGCTGTTACCTTGACTAGCGATCTCGCGCTTTGAAAGGAATGGGACCTCCATCAATTTTATTTTGGAGGGACAGGATGTTATGATTTTACTTGGACCCTGGGACCTCGAAGAGACCCGTGACGGCAGAATGGGGGAGACCTCGAAGACCTTTCGCGTGAGAAGCAGGAATGACCCTCCCACAACGGGTAGGGCGCCCCTAGCCGCTCAGGAAAAGTCGCCGAGGGCTGCCAGGCGGCAATGTCGGCGCACGGGAGAGAGCGTAGGAGGAGGCAGCGTCCGCCGGAGGTGGCACTAGGCACACCTAGGGCGAGCGCAGACCCCCCTCTAGTCTGTCGCCGAGCGCCAGCACGGACAAGAGAAAGAAGGAAGGAGGAGGAGCGTGAAAATACTCAAGGTCGGGGGGATGGGGCAGATGTTCTGTAAGTGCTTATGGGGGTCGTCGAGCAACGCTCGGGGGCGTTTGTGTCGTCTAGGTGGTGGGCCGACATCTGTGCTTAGTCGACGGATGTGAGGATGGGTCGAGACATAGGCTCGGGAGAATAGTTTGAGGGCTAGGGACCGAACGAATTCGGTAAGTGAAGGAACCTTCAACCCTCGCCTGATGGCATCATTTCTGACAAACCAGGGAGAGTTGGAGATGTAGCGGAGGGTTCGGGATTGGAAAGCTTCCAAACGGGCGACAACGGATGGGCTGAGTAGTACCCAAAAGGCGGGGGCTGCGTAAGTCAGGATTGCCCTAAGAAAGAGCAAGTAGATGGTGAGTTTAGTGCGCACAGGCACTGAACCCCGATGAGAGAGGAAGGGAAATAGTTTGGCTCTGACGCCTCTGGCGCGCTGGAGACTCAGAGAGACATGAGGTGCAAAGCTTAGGCGTCGGTCAAGAGTGACGCCCAAGTACTTTACAGTCCGTTTCCACTCGGTTGGGCTCCCTTCAAGGGAGAGGGACTGGCAGCGGGAAGTTAATTTACGAGAAAAGGCGATCGCCTCGGATTTCTCCGCATTGACCGCCATCCTCCACTTCCTTAGCCAGTCCGGAAGTACGGCGAGCTGACGTTGCACCAGGACAGCTGCGAAATCAAGACTCGCTGAGCTGGCGTGGTACATAGCGTCATCCGCATAGAGCGAGAGAGTGACTCCAGGCTGAACAGGCAGGTCGTTCGTGTACACGAGGTACAGAACGGGGCCAAGGACAGATCCCTGAGGTACGCCTGCGGCGACTGGTCGGACGGATGAGTACGACCCTTCGACGCATACCCTAAAGATACGATCGCACAAGTACGATCGGAGAAAATGAACGAATGAGGCAGGGAGTGGGGAGTGGGCCAGTTTGTAGAGAAGGCCTTCGTGCCAGACTCGATCGAAGGCCTTACTCACGTCGAGCAATACAGCGACGGAGGACAGATGCTTGTTGTAGGCGTCCGTCAAATGGGTAACAACCCGGACGAGTTGAAGGGTCGTCGAGTGCTCTCTGCGAAAGCCGAACTGCTCCTGCCGAATGAAACCATCCAGCAGAGGCGCGTACCGACCGTGCAGGAGGCGCTCGAGTACCTTCGATATGACTGGCAACAGTGAGATGGGTCGATGGTTTGAGGGGTCAATACGCAGCTTGCGAGGCTTGGGGATCATGATGATTTTCGCACGCTTCCACAGGCTGGGGAAGTAATGAAGCCGGAGACATCCATTGAACAGCTCGTGGACCAAGTTGATGAGGCTAGGGGGAGCGTGTTGTAGCGCCGCCGCTCCGATACGATCATCGCCGGGCGCCCTCTTAGGGCGAAGTCGACCAATAGCCGAGACAACATCGGCCCGGTCGAACGGGTCAGGGATGTCAGCTGGAGGGCGGGAAAAATATCCAGATAGAAAGTCTGCGACCTCGGCCGAGTGGACGGGGTCGCAGACGCCTCCGTGGACGGTGAATTGCTCCTCCATGGTTGCGGCAAAGACTTCAGCTTCGCCGGCCGCGGAGTACACAATGCCGTCCGGTGATCTGAGGGGATGGCGGGTCCTTTTGTCGCCATTAAGTCGACTCGCAGCCTGCCAGACAGACTCGGGCCGGACTTCAAGAGACTCGAGATACGAGTCCCAACGATGTGCAGTGGCATCAAGCAGAAGCTGCTTGACAAGGTCAGATTGGGCGTTGAGCCTGCGTTTGATAGCAGGATCCCGGGTTTGTTGCCATCTCCGGCGGAGTTGGCGCCGAGTTTGGATGGCGAGGAGCACCTCTTCAGGTAATTGAGACCGGCGATTTGTCTCTGGGACAAGATAGGTGTGTGTGTCCATAGCGGACGTAACGACTTCTTGAAGATAGTCGGCCATACGGTCCGCATCAGCCGTAGAGGTGATGGGGGCCGGGGGGTCAGATGGCACTGTTCGTTGGAGTTCGTCATGATAGGAGCGCCAGTTGACTCTCCGTGGACGAGAGGGGGGTTGGAGAGGTGTGTCCAACAGGGGACGAACAGTGATAAGTACCGGGTCGTGGTCGGACGAGAGGTCCGATACAGCACTGACAGTGATAGGAATGGCCAGGTCCTTGACAATGACAATGTCAAGGACATCCGGAAGGCCCCTAGTGGGCACGTGGGTCGGTGAGTCAGGACCAATAACTGAGACCTGCAGATGACGCTGAACGTAGCTGTAGTGCGAGCGGCCACGCGGGTTCGTGACACGGCTGTTCCAAGAGGGATGCTTGGAGTTGAAGTCTCCGGCAGCTATAGTAGGTAGTTCGTGGTCGAGGAGGGCGTCCCACTCCTCAGGCGGCGGAGGCCCTCCGGGCCCGGGAGGAAGGTACGCCGAAATTAGGCGAACCTCCCGATCCCCGATCCAGAGGGCCACCGCCGTCGTCTCCAAATACCTAGTATCTGGAGGGGGTAAGAGACGATGGGCAATGCGCCTGTGGACGAGAATAGCAGTACCCCCGCTGGGACGAGCGGGGGGTTGTAGCCGGGGCCTATCCGTGCGATATGTAGTGTACGCCGGAAGCTGAAAGGAAGCAGCAGGGGTAAGGAAAGTTTCGGAGAGGAGGATGACATCGAGGTCATATTCAGTGGCAAAGTTAGCCAATTCGGCTCGGCGAGACGGAACACCACACGCGTTCCATGCCACCAGCCGAAGAGGCCTAGACATTGAGAGGCAGGAGAGTCATGAGGGAGGTAAGAATGGTGACTAGCAGAGACTGGACGTCCTTGGCAGCCAAGATTTGAGGGATGAGGGTCTCAACCCAGACACGCAAACGATCGGCAAAGGTCGGATCCGAGGACCCTTCCTCCGTCGATGGCGCCTGCGGCGTGGGCGGGGTCACTCGATACATGATACCATTATCGGGCCGAGGTGTAGTTGGAGGCTGCCGAGGCTCTTGGGGAGCTGGGGCAGATGCTGACTTAGTTGCAGCGGGCTTGTGCTGCGTGAGGATGGTGGTCGATGACTTTTTCTTCTTTGGCGCGGGTTGCTTTCGCGACGAGGCCAAAGGAGGGAAAGATGCATCGGAGGCGGCGGCTGCCGCGTAACTGAGCGCTCCGGCAGGCGCTGGGCAGGTCGGGGGGACTACAGCGGCTGCAGGCGCAGACGAGGTAGCCGGAACTGGGGCCGCCGGGGCGGCAGATGCAGGGGCTGAGGGTTTCTTGGGGGCAGGTGGGATAGGCTTTTGGGCCTTGGTGATGCGCTTTAGGGCGTCATGATAGTGCTTGCACTGGCGAGAGCTTGCCGGGTGTGGTTCACGACAGTTTGCACACGTGGCAGTGGCGGTGCGTTCACGAGGACAATCGCCCTTGTGATGACCTTCACCACAACGAATGCAGCGTGTCGGGTAATGGCAATAGATACTGCTGTGTCCGTACCTCTGGCAGTTGTAGCACTGCTTGGGTCCGGGTCGGGACTCGAAAGCTGAAACTTTTACCCGGAGGTAAAAGAGAGAGTCTACTTGGTAAATGGCTTGGAAATTCCCTACCTTGAGGATTTTCACAAGGAAGGCATTTCTGGGAATGCGTCTGCCGGGGGAGAAGAGAGGAGTTACAGAGCTGACAGTAAAGCCCAAAAGTTCAAGGGCGTGCGAGATTGTAGGCTCGGGAACATCGGCGGGGATGCCGATGATCTCGACCTTGAGTTCCCTCTCCTCCGGCAGGGCGTAGGTGTAGTAAGGGATACCACGATCAGTCAGCAGCTTCTGGGCGAGCCGGAAACTGTCGATGGTCGTGGTCTCAATTCTGACGGAGCGGCCACCCTGACAAACTGCAGTCAGGGTATTCGCAGGAGCGGCCCGGTGAAGTCGCCGCATGACCTTATCCCAGTCAGTAGGCCGGTCAAAGATCAGAGGCGGCAACCGCCGAGTCGGGGTAGGTGGTGAGGTGGCCGTAGCGGGTCTATCCGTGGCAGGACCCAGCTGGGAAGACCGCCCGGACCCCGCGGAGTCGCCACTGTTTCGCCGTTTCCGGCTACTCACAGTTTGCCACTCCTCAGTGTCCATGGCACTCGTCCCAGCAGACACTGTCTCGGTTTCGGCAGGTAAAGGTTGCGCCAAAGCGCCAGGTGGGATTTCGTGGCCCTGAGAAGGACCGACGGGAAGGTTGGTTGCGGCCATCGGCGAGGTTAACCTACGCCTAGGCTGGAGAGACTTTACGGATCGCTAGCTGGGTAGTGAGGTATACTACTTAATAGCTACAGCACTTACCAGGCAACAGACAGCAGCGGAGAACACCAGAACACCACTAACACCAGAAACTCGAGTTCACCACTGCCCGCACAATTGTAACACACAGCACTAATTATGTTAAACACTATGTGAAAGTTGGAGTGAAATATACTGAATAATAACTGAGATATAGAGCTCCAGACAAGCTGGAGCCAGCGTTGCACAATGGAAAATTCCACTTGTGTAGAGAAACAAACGAACGCAGCCTACCCTGGCAACAGCTCTAGGTACTCACACCGCGGCGGAACACAACTGGGGGTCGCGAGTAGTACAGTGTCCCGAGTCTCAGAAAGGACTCCTGCCACTGGTAGCATGTAGCACTGTAGTAGCGGGGCGTCTTTGCACCCGGTGCATGACTGCAGCATCTGGGACGAGCCCAATGGCTGCCTGTGGATAGACATAGTTCTGGTTCATTCGACAGGTAACCTAGAATAAAATAGGAATGGACAACCGCCAACCAGTTAACTGAGAAGGCGGGGGAGAAGGTTTTCAATTTTTATTTATTTTAAATATTACAGCAATCAGTGGGCACTGCCGCAAGGACGGGTTCAGGCGACAGATGTCGCGCGTTCCCAGTCCTGCGTGCAGACGCCGTGAGGCGTCGGTCGCTCCCCGCGAGGCAGAGAGCCTCCGTGCCAGTGATAGCGCGTAGCAGCAGCATTCAGCGCGGTCGGCATACTAGGAAGAGAGGAAGGAAACAGCTTTGCAGGTAAATTCTGGGGCATGGGCAGATGGTGAGTATACAAAGTGAGGTTTAAGCAGTTTACTTAAACTTATGGCGGGTCATCGAGAATCGCCCGAGGGCGTTTGACCCGGACAGGGGGAGGTGGTTGCGTGGTGCTGATGGTTCTGAGGTAAGGGAAGGAAGAGGTCTCAGCTGCGGCAAAGAGAGTCGCAGCTAATGACCAGACAAAGGCTGAGAGAGCAGGAACTCGTAGACCTCCTCGAATTACACTGTTTCTAACAAACCAAGGAGATCCCGACAAGGAACGGAGGGTTCTGGATTGGAAACTTTCCAGCCTACGCCTGTTGGTGGCGGAGGCAAGTGACCACCATACAGGTGCCGCATAGGTCAATACAGACCGGAGAAACAACAGATAGAGGGTAACTTTCGTGCGCAGCGCCAGGGGGCTGCGGCACGCGAGGTATGGGTAAAGTTTGGCTCGGACGCCGCGAGCCTTGGCAAGGGTGTCCGTCACGTGGGCGTTGAAGCATAGGCGACGATCTAGCCGAACGCCTAGATACTTCACCGACTCCTTGTAGGCGATAGGCCTCCCTTCCATGGAGAGGGGCTGGCATCGGGAGATGGACTTACGAGTGAAACAGATCGCCTCGGATTTCTCCGTGTTGATCGTCACCCGCCATTTCCGTAGCCAGTCCGGAAGCTGGTCCAACTGACGCTGCAACTGTGTACTCGCAAAACGCGGGGACACAGAGCTGTAATGATACATTGCATCGTCAGCGAACAAAGACAACGTGACTCCGGGCAAAACAGGCAGGCCGTTCGTGTACACGAGGTACAGAACGGGGCCGAGGACAGATCCCTGGGGTACGCCAGCGGCGACAGGACGAACTGCAGAGCAGGTTCCGTCGACGCTAACCCTGAAGGTTCGGTCGCTGAGATACGACCGGAGGAAAAACACTATGGACGATGGTAAGGGGGAGTTAGCAAGTTTGAAGAGAAGACCTTCGTGCCAGACTTTGTCGAAGGCCTTGCTCACGTCCAGCAGTGCGGCGGCCGTAGCCGCTCGCCTGTTGGTGGCGTCAGAGAATTGCGTTTCCACGCGGACTAGTTGAAGCGTGGTCGAGTGCTCTCTGCGAAACCCGAACTGTTCGTTGCGGATAAAATTATCCAACAACGGCGAGATGCGGGCCAGCAGGAGCCGCTCGAACACCTTCGAGATAACTGGCAAGAGAGATATTGGCCGATAGCTTTCAGGAAGCATGCGCGGCTTGCGGGGTTTAGGAATCATAACGATGTTGGCATTTTTCCACAGGCGGGGAAAGTACTGTAGCCGGAGACAAGAGTTGAACAGCTCGAGAACGAGGTCAACGCCTGAGGCCGGGAGATATTGTAATGCAGCGGCCCCGATCCGGTCAGGACCGGGGGCGCGACGGCGGTTTAGTCGACAGACAGACGAAACGAGTTCGTCCCTGTCGAACGGGAGGTCTGGGCCAGCGGGAGGGCGAGAAAAATAACCAGATAGGAAGTCCTGGACGTCTGCCGAGTGGGCAGGGTCCGAAACGCCTCGATGAACGGTAAATTGCGACTCCATGCAGTCGGCGAAGACCTCAGCCTTGCCTTCTGATGAAGACACAACCCCGTTCGGGGTTTCCAGCGGGTTGCGAGTTCTCTTCTCGCGGGTCAGTCTACTCACCGCTCTCCAGACGGAGGCGTGGTCGACTTCAAGAGACTCAAGGTATGAGTCCCATCGATCAGAGTTTACGTCCCGCAGTAGCTGCTGAACGTAAAGGGACTGTTGTTGAAATCGTCGCTTAACGACTGGGTCTCGGGTTCTTTGCCATCTGCGGCGGAGCTGGCGCCGTAGCCAGATGGCGTGGAGTACTTCCGCAGGTAAGGCCGATTTACGATGATTCACCTCGAGTGCGTAGGTGTGTCGATCCATGACACCTTGGACCAATTCCTGAAGATTTGTGGCGCGGAGATCCAGATCGTCACGAGTGACGATTGGGTCCGCCGGGAGAGATGGTAACCTTCGAGAGAGCTCGTCATGATAGGATCGCCAGTTGACTCTCCTAACAATCTGAGCGGGAAGTCGGGGTGACGCCGACAGCTCTCGAACAGTTATAACAAGGGGATTGTGATCGGACGAAAGGTCCGACACAGACGAGACCTCGATGTTGCGGGCAACGTTCTTGACAACTACTATGTCAAGAACGTCCGGCCGATGGCCGTGAAAGGGGAAGTAGGTAGGGTCTTCAGGGCCGATGACATTAAGTGCCGGGTCGCCAGAGACGAACCGGAACAGAGAATTTCCATAGGCGTTGACAACGCGGCTGTTCCATGAAGGGTGTTTGGCGTTTAAGTCGCCGGCTACAATGGTTGAGAGGGGGTGGTCGAGGAGGGCGTCCCACTCCTCGGGCGGTGGCGGAGTTCGCCGGCCAGGTCGGAGGTACGCAGAAACAACGCGCAGCTCCGATCCGCCGGCGTCCACCGCCACCGCGCAGCCTTCAATAATAGATGTATCTAGAGGAGGCAAAAGCCTGTGGGATATCCGCCTGTAGACTAAAACAGCTGTGCCCCCCGAGGGGGGACAGCGAGGCCGTAGGGGACGATCCTGACGATAACAGGCATAGGCAGGAAGGGAAAACGAGTGGTAATGAGCCAGATGAGTCTCGGGAAGAAGTATGATATCAACATCATACTCCGTTACGAAAGTCATCAGTTCAGATCGCCTGGGGAGTAGCCCGAAGGCGTTCCACGCAACGATCCTCAGGCTATTAGCCATTTAGGGGAAGTAGAGGAAAGAGGGCAGCTAATGATTGGAACACCAGGGCAAGCACAGTGGTAGTGTCGCGAGCAGTCCTGATGGATGCAACAAGATTATCTGCCCAGGCAGTCAGGGGATCCGCCGAAGCCCGGGAAGAGTCCCGGGCTTCAGGAGGACAAGCCTGACTGGCCTCGACAGAGGTAGCAGATGGCGCTGGGCTGGTGGTCTGAGTAGTAGACTGCTCGCTGGAAGGTTGAGGACGATGGCTGGGGGCGGGTCGAGCCCGCGGAGAGGGTACAGGTGGAACCTGTGATGATGTTGGTCGGCCGGCGGAGTTCCGGCGACGACGAGTGCGCTTTGATTTGCCCGATCGGGCTGGAGGCGGGGCTGATTTGGCGGCCATGAGTAGAGGGAAAGTGAGTGTTCGAAAACACTTCCGGGTTCCGAACGAAAACACTACCGGGTTCCAGTTCATGACTTCATAGAGGCACTGGCAGCTGGTGTCCGAGCTGTCCATGTGACGTCACTGTTTTGTGTGTGTGTGTGTATGTGTGTGTATGTGTGACTGAAACACTACCGTGTTCCAGTTCATGACGTCATACAGAGGCTCAAGTCGCTGGCGTCCGCATGGCTAAAACCTGTTTCAAGACGTCACGAAGGCCGTGGTTTCTGCATGTTCAAAATTTGGTAGCCGAAAACAATGTGTAGCGGATGGGGGTACCCGGAATTCGGCGGTTGCCCGGACGCGCAGAGGCGTTGTCATCGGGTACCGTTACTCGAAATTTTGGGGTTATCGGGTACCGTTACCCGAAATGTTTAAATCAACGGATGGGGGTACCCGAAATTTGTGGGTACGCCCTAACCGGGTTCCAGTTCATGACAGAGGCCCTGGCAGCTGGTGTCCGAATGTTAAAACACTTCCGCGTTCTGGTTTATTTTGATGTAACAAAATAATCGTTCTCTCTCGAAATTTTTTTAATGTCAGAATTTTGGTACCCTAAATGATTAAAACAACGGATGGGGGTACCCGAAATTTGTGGGTACGCCCACATGACGACGACGTAGAGGGCGTGATGTCTGAAATGTTTAAATCAACGGATGGGGGTACCCGAAATTTTCGGTGTCTGAAATTTAGTACCCGAAATGTTTAAATCAACGGATGGGGTTACCCGAAATTTTTGGTGTCCGAAATTTTAACACCGGAATGTACGACCACATGACGCATGTGTTCAACTGTAACAATGGTATGTCATTGGATATTAATTTTTACATAAAAATAAATTACGGCCCCTCCGGGATTTGAACCCGGGACCTCCGGTACACCAAACCGGCGTGCATCCACTACACCAAGGGGCCGTTATCGCTTAACTGTAATTATTTCTGTACTTATAATTCTCATCTCTTACTTGTAACCATGAGGTGGACGAGTGATATCTACTGTCGTCCTATGTGTAAAATCATAAAAGCACAATATAAGTTTATTTATTATTAAATAAATAAACGTTTCGTTATACTTTTATTTTTTTACCTCTCATCCTCTTCCTAGCAGCCTGAGGGAGGCGAATGAGAGCCTGCTACGCTTTTTTTAACGTGGTTTCCCCAACTTTACAGATTCGTAAAGCAGGCCTACTCCACGTTATCTATCGCTGTACTATTGACTAGTACAGTGGTAGATAATAATAAAGATACATTATGCAATGCTAAGCCAATGTGTAAAAGCAGTACATATTTTTTTATTTACTTTTTTATTTATTTTTTTTATTTTTTTAATCGGGTGAATATGTTGTTCATACATGATGCGTATTCACATTTGCTGTACCGTAATGAGTAATTTTCACACCCATACTGGTTCTTGACGAGTTTACAGGTATATCTACCGTGCCAGTGACCCGTCTCGAACTACCAGGACTACGTTTATGAGTATTTCTACCGCGACAGTGACGTAGTCAAGGTTAACACTCACGCACACACTACGGTACCTAATTCTACGTTTATGGACATTTCTGTCACGTAGCATTCACACTAACACCATGATGAAAACATGTTCACAACCGACTATATTTTATTTCGTTGCCGCAACCATTCTGCATAAAACAAAGCTTTGCGTAATGCACAGTGTAAGGGGGGAGTGGTAACGGGTTGACGATGAGGAACAGGACATTGTATGATGGGTACAAAGGATCTAGGAGCTACAGGTGCTTGAATATCGTTTAAGTCAATCACCTCACCATGATGATACAACTGTCGTAAGAAATTTGCCTTCTCAAACCCTTTTGTATAGACAACAGGATAATCTGAAAAAATGTCTGCAACGATGCGTACCATATTCTTGTACGGTACATTACCATCGTTCCATCGTATCCTGTGATAATGTGTTTCCAACCAGTCATTGATTTTTCGGAATTTCTGGTGCAGTCGTGCACTTTCGTATGGTGGAGCGAACAACACGATAACAAAACGTCCGGTTGTTATATCAACTGTAACGAACTCTTTGATTACATATTCATTTTTGTCACCGCGAAACGCTTCAAACTCGGCAATAACCGTCCTATTCAAGTTCATTTTTCCGAGTGACACATGTCCGCATCGAGTACGTTAATTTTTTCAAATTCCCCCTCTACTTTTCCTTCCAATACCAGTTCATCGTAAAGACGATCAAATGTTATCTGTTGGTCGTGACGACTGCTTTCCAATCGAAAAAACGAGGGGAAAAAGAAGGATGGTGGTACATAGCACCCCTTGGCTACTACCTGATTAATGTACGACTTGAAGTGATCTTGATCATAAAACAAGCGAACAAGATATTTCTTTAGTACTGTTAATAAACAACCAAAACGGATCCACTCGGGTTCTGTGAAAACAAATTTTTCGGTCTTACTACCTTTAATCCGAACAAACGTTTTTCCAAAGTTACGACTGATCATCACACTCTTCTTCTTTTCACGGTTTTCACCTTCTTCGTACAATAACATACTGGATAGTAACTGTTCACGAAAGATCAACAAGTAATTCCACTCAGAAAAGTCAAGTAATATACGTTTCTTTTTTCCGTTTGTAAACAAAACACCCGGTTCATAGTTGAGTTCTTTACACAGTCCGACGGTAACGAACTTAGAGTACGAGTTGATTGGATATGCAAGAGACAAGTAAACGTTATACTCACAATGGCTGCTGCTGCTGCTGTCACAGTCACCTTCCATCGTTGAAAAGGACTGAGGTTGTTGTTATGTAGAGATCGCTAATACCTATCTTTATAAACTAGTAGAGGGGAGAACAAGTTTTTTTATGACAAACGATGAACAGTATTCGACAACGCTGTGTACTGTACTATCCTATCGTGTATAATCAAAGCGTAAGCGGTGGTTTTATCTGGAAAATTGTTACTGGATTCAAATTCTAAACGCACATCAACGGCAGACGACTTGATTGGTTCTTCTTGTCTGGAACAATCGATGACAAACAACGGTGCTTTCGTTATAAATTCATTAGGTGTCAAAAGAGGCGTTCTGTTGCGACGGTCGTAGTATGATGTTTGGAAACGTGTATACATGTCGTAGAACAGGGCGTAACGTTTTTTATCGATATCCTGGTTCAGGTTATCGTACGGATAGTATTTATCGTTCAGAAAAAGCTTGACATTCGTTAAATTGCAGTGATCAAATTCCGACGCGTTTTTCGCTATATTGTTCTTCCTATCCGTCTGAAATATTAATATTACATACCGAGGTTTTTCCAACTGTGACGATGTCTTCAAGGTCCACGAATGTCGATTTGTCGTCGGTAGAACGGGATACTCGTGCAATTCCCAACTGCGGAACGGCATCACTAGTTCATGATCCTCCTCGATGTGCTCCAATAGCGGTATTCGGTACTTGTTTGACACGCGCACATAGGGCATCTTCCAGTGTACTTTGTTTATTACGAGATTACCGTTTGCAGTTGCACCCGATTCTTTTAGCACCATTGCGTTCTGATCGGTAGAGGTACGCAACAGAATCAATTCTTGCTTAACGTTCAGCATGATGCGTGTATAGTCTTCGTTGAAACCGAGTAGCATTTTCAACGGAAGACAAAACGTAAAATCACCGGTACTCTCGTGTACTGTCAACGACTCGTCGGTTGTCGTCACCCATCCTGCATTGATTAGATGCTTTCTTTCATGCTCATTGCTCGATAGTAACAATTTCACAGTGCTCGTAATTCCAACGTTTTTTGTACGATCCACTTCCACACCGCACACTTCGTAACGGATCTCCTCAAACAAGAAAGCCATTGCATTGTTGATTAATTTCACGTTCAACGCTGTGTCGGTAGCGTTAACCTTGGTCAATGTTCCTTCGATGTACAGAAAACTCTCCGCCGGTAAAGTGAAAACATCCTGTTGTTGGATGGGTATACGTATTTCATCGTTGTTACCGTATCGGGTGGAAGCATACGGTGCGTGCGTACGATATTCGAACTCAACGATTCTGTTATCGAAAGCCGCTCCTCGTTCGATAGCTAGAATTTCACCCGACATTATTTTAATCGTATAATTTGAATCCAAGTGAAAGTAAGAAACGCTTGTTCCTTGATGTCAATCGCTTCAACGTTGAACACCGACTACCATGTTTCTTTCGTACACACTCCCTTTCTACAGGTGACGTTTGTCCGAAATACAATCCCATATTTTCAGATGCAGTCGTATCGTGATAACTTCACCGCGAAAATCAACTAAATCCCCGTCCTGATCAACGAGAGACAATATGATGTTGTCAACGCGTTGTACGTTTACCGGTAAGTATATTACGTTTGTCGGTGTTTCAACTATTTTGAAACCTGGTGCCACGGTCGGATAAAACGAATGCAACGTGTGCTGTTCCTGACCGTCCTTGTACGCACCCTGTACGATATTACTCCGTACGTGAACGGTGTTAACTTTGATTATGTCAACGGGTACGTTCGACTCGTGTGTTTTATACGCTTCCAGCTGCTGATTCTCCTTGAATCCTAACATACTTGCAATGGTATTCGGTGTATGCGAAAAGTCGATGACATGCTTACAGTAAATTTCACACTTTAATGTGTTGTTGTTTAAACGTAAACTGATTGTTCTCTCGCCTAACTGTTTCTGCAGATACGTTTCGATATCACTGATTTCATAGGTGCCGGTAGGCAACTTGATGACGGACCACTGATCCTTGGAAATTTTTACTGGAAATGCATTATTTTTTCCTTCAGTAACGTTTGGTATTGAATTATACGATGTAAAATCCAATAGTCCAACGTACCATTCACCGTATAACTCGAGAGGTGGGAAAAAGTTACACACGAGATTCGCAGCGTCGGTACCCGTCACGGTGACCGTTAGCGACGACATGCTGAAGTTTACTGATCAGAAGACGATAAAAAGTCTAAACATAAATGACCGCAGATGACCGTGTGAGGAGGTTGCTTCCGTTCATAGTTGTAACGAACGTCGGCTGTATCACCAAAATATTGCATCAGCTCGAGAGGTGGACGTAAATTACCGAACCCGTCAAAATAGTGTACTCGATTTCCACGCTTCTTGTAACATACCCAGTGGGTTCCCGGTCCGCTCTCGTCGTCCAAATTTACGATGACGCTTTCGTTCTTCCACGGCGCTGTATCCGGTAATGCGTTACGCATGTAAACACCTCTAAAATACGGTATGTTTAGCTTTTTTGCGTATACACGTAATTCATCTTCGGACAACGGGCGGAGCGGTATGTGAATTAGTTTTTTCGGTACGGACGTAGATACAATCCGGACGCAGTTCTCTTCTTTTTCCTAACGGTTCGGACAGTTCTCTTCCTCCTCTTTTTCATCCCACCACCAGCACCACGACCACGACTACTCACATTCTTTTTATTTTTACGACGTCGGCCGCTTCCTATTGCTGATTTTGCTTTCATGGCCGCTGCAACTGCTGTCGCATAAGCTCGTTCGCTGATACCCGAATCCAACGCCTTTACCCGTCCCCACGCTTTTTCCGCGAGTTTACGATCTGCAATACGTCTACTTTCGTTGTCTTTGTATTGAGCGTAAGCGATGTCGTGTTCGCGACAGGCTTCGTCTAATTGGTTGATTCCGCGATCACCACGCGCTAATCTTTCTTCGAGTTTCGTGCCCGGTCCACAGAATCTGTAACCCGGCAGATGTAATTCGACAGGTAGTGCGTCCACCGCTCGATTGATAACTGACGAAACAACGGACGGTACAACGTTTTTAAGCACGTTTCCGACGCCCCACCCCTTTTTCCTCCTAACGTTGTTGTACATCGTAAACCGATCTCCAGTCTTTCTCTTCTGTGTTTTTATCGTATTCATCTATTAACCTTTTTATTTCCTTCGTGTCGAGTGTCCACTCGTCTTCTGAACTACGTGGCTTAGACAATTTCAATAAGTAGTAATCCAGTTGATACTGAAATGTTTTAACGACTTTATACATCTCGCTCTTTACGTATCGTCTCACGTCATTTAATTGTTGTAAGTTAACAGCATCGCTCTCCGCAAAACCATCCGCTACGTCTGTTATTCTCTTTTCCGCTGCTTTGAAAACACCATCTTCGCCCAAGCTAACGGTGTTCTGCAACATGTATTTTACGTTAACCGCGTCATCTGCAAAAATCGGTGAACTCACTCCCGATAACCAGCTCTGTCCAAACAAATAGCTATTCGATACTTTTTTAATGACATTCGAGTCTACGTAGTTTTTGTTGACCGCATCGGTCGCTTGTTCCGGACTTCGAACGTTGATTACCCATCGATCTCGTGCATCGATGACCTCACCTCTCTCTTGACTCGAGTGTTGTATACAGTTGTCATCAACGTAATATTTGTTGACTACGTCTTTAACGTCTACAGGAGTATCAACATTTTTCAATCTACACCCTTTAACGTCCACGCTTTTACGTTCATCATCGAGTAGCAGACAATGTGTTTGCATATAACTCAGGGATACAGCATCCTTTGCTGCATCCGGTTCGTTCAGATTGCGGATCTTTTTGTTTTCAACATCTATATGCCCATCATTCGTAATCTTAAATCCTACAGTATCGCGTAATTGTCTTTTTGTTTCTCGTCGCACGCTCACGGCGCTTTGATGTCTCCCGAACTTGTCCACAACCATTGTACGACTGCACGCTACAAATGATGTGCTAACCGTTTTAAGTAACGACACTGTGGTGACCATCGCGTGTGTAACACAATCGGATCGTCACCCTCTTTCCAACGAAAGATTTCTATACCGCAAAATGAACATCGAACCCTGTCAATTTCATTTGTGTAATGAAAGCCTGCGGCAACCATAGCGGTCGGACTGATGAAATGCACAGGCCATGATGTAAAGGTTTTCAGTCTCTCGTTTTCGACTTCAAAGTCAGGTGTCAAATCTAACCCGCACATGTTGACAGTGTTGACGTCAATGAGTTGTTACACCGACGTTCATAAAATTTATACGATAATGTTGGCTTCACGTAATTCCTCTACTACTGAGATGATTTCGTTGTCGTGTCCGGTGTGACCGACGCGTTTTGAACTTACCAGCAGTCTTAACCGTTCAACCAGTTCGTTGGGATCGTTCCAGTGTACGTAATCGATACCACGTCCGCTGCGTGGTGGAAACAATCGAGCGATTATCTCTCTGTACTTTAAACCTTTGTTTGTATTTACTTTAGCACCGGGTAAATAATAACGTTTATAAGCGTTAGTGTCCGACAGTATAGACTTGTACGCTGCTAAATCGTTTTCATCGTAGACGCTCTTGTCGGGTTCTTTCATAAACATAAGTTCGTAGAGGCCCGGTGTGCCTCTGTATCGTTTTCCAGCTATGTAGAAGCTATCGTCTTGATTGATCTCCAACACCGAATTGCCTACCATCCATTTGTCTTCAACGTTACGAACACCGTACGTATGATCCATCTTCTTATCTCGATCATCAGACAACGCGAGCAGTAAGTATTTCCTCGCGAGCGGACCTTCGACAGATTGTTCAACGTATTCTTGTGCTTCGTGTCGACCTTCGGGTGTTGTTAAAAACTCTTCAAGAGTTACGTTCGGTGTTTCGACATCAGGCGTTTGTGCCAACACTTCCGTTCTGAGGAAACGAGGTTGTGATGGTGTTTTCGTCTCAACAGCTGCCTTCGTATCTTCATCTTCAACTTTTATTTTTTGTTTTATTTTATCACTGGAGTCATTCAACTTTTCCGAAATCTGGGTTAACGGTTCCAAAAGAGGTTTGTACTTTCTCGTTAACGCTTCATCGCTCTCTCTGATGTCATGTTTCAACGCGCGATACTTTTGTCTTATGTTATCGCTAATTGCATCGATTTCATGTGTCAATTGCTTGTCATCCATCTTGACACTGATGACTTTCTTGCACAAACTATTCTATTTATGTATAAAACGATCGAAACCCACTCTGTATCTACCTGCGTTTATCGTTGAGTCCTTGTTGATGACTATGAATCCGTAACGATCCTTCCACGCTTCGGCGCACATCGCTTTGAACTCTTCGTATTTCATATCTGTGTTAACGTGATCGTTGTAAACGTGACGTAAATTGAGATCATCTTGTCTGAACAAAACCAAGAAATTGGCATTATCACGCACCAGTTGCTTTGGCACCAGACTATACGTTTGGCAAAGGTACAAAGTGTCCACACCGCTATGCCGTCCCATAGCGAAATATTTTCGTATGTTATTCTGCCGTTCACATACCACATCATCGAACAACATGATTGAATTAGATACAATTTCGTGCGGAGGTGGTACTTCATCGTTTTCACTGTATGTGAAGTACATCATTCCTTCGTCAGCGAGAGCGTTAAAAACGTCTTCCAACATACGATATTTTGGTTGAAATAACGATTTGGAGAACACGTACAGGTTCTGAAATCGCAGTCCGTTTGAATCGAATAACATGTTAAAGGCAACGTTTGACTTCCCGCTACATGACCCGCCGCACACGATACATCGAACTGTGTTTGGAAACAGTGGACTGTGTTTATTATATGCAACTTCACCGTTGTACTTAGCAGAGTCTACGTTCTTAACATTTAACTTTAACGATTGTTGTTCAATCTTCATCTTAACTCGTTTACGTTCGGTTAAATACTGTGGTAATGCTATTATATCAGATCTTTTTTATGTATCCACGAATCGTGTTTACCGTCAAAGCCGAGCCAGCGCACTCGCACGCGATCACCTTTACGTTGTAATATTTTCTCAACGAGATACACATCACCAACGCTGGTTTTACTCAATTCTTGTTCATAAAACCCACCTTCCACAACGTCACCCGTATGATCTTTCAACAAGTACGTAACCGGTACGGTTGGCTGAACTCTGTGCACTGTATATATCTCGTTCGTCCAGTTTGGTGTATAACCTTTAGCGAATGTGATTTTGTATTTACTGATACGCACTCGATCGCCTATTTTAAACTTATGTTTCTTGCTCACTTTCCGCGGTACGGTATTTTTTCTTATTCGTTCCAACACAATTTGCTCGTTGCTCTTGTCGACTTGTCGCGGCTTCATCTCTATAGTTCTATGCACTCTGTCGTTGTATTCCATCACCAGTTTAGGCAAAAGCGACAACCACCGATAATGGCCTTGCTCGCTGAACGCGCGGTACATGTTCGTTTTCAACGTACGATTAAATCGCTCTACGATGGACGCTTTCTTCTCGCTATACGTTGAATAGTGTTTGACGTTGAATCTCTTTAGTAAAGCTTGTACGGTAGTGTTAAAGTACTCTTTCCCCTTATCCGTTTGCAGGTATTTCATTTTATTTTTTACAATTATTGGTTCGAGAGCATGTGCTACTTCAACACCCGATTTAGTTTTTAAGGGAATCGCATATGCATACTTGCTAAATGCGTTTATTACCGTCATTAGATATTTGTACCCCTTGTTCAACTTGGCATGCGGTATCATTTCCACCAAATCCGCTTGGTAGAGATCGTGTAACCCCTTCACCTCCACCGCACGTCTGGGAAAGTTCCTTCTCACCGGTCTGTGCAATTCTTTTGCAATAGTTTTGCGTACGTTTTCCATATCGCCACCCGAAACGCGAATCGCAAAATTTTGGTACGAGATATACCGTTACGTTTTCACTGAACCTCACCGACTTCATCGTCGTTACTGACAGTGTGTTGCTCCTGCAAGCGAGTCTTATATCAACGTATATCGAACGCATAATTTATAACGGATTTTCTCGCTTGCTGAATTATCTCGCGTCTGGGTTGACAGAGTTTATAATGACCGTACGCCAGTGTTGTTTCACCGTCATCCAAGACATATCGTTTGTCATCGTATGGTGACAGCGATAATTTTGTAAGCTTTCTTGTGTATATGTTATGTTTTTCGCTTTGGATAGTCTGCGCCGTAGTATAAGTTTGAGAAGTGGTCTTTACACATTGTTTATAAAGTTGATGTTTCAACTGTGTAGCTATCGCGGAACGTGGCACACCTTTCGCTACCTTTTTCTCTTTATCGTTTGCCGTAACGAATGAATAACATTTTGCGCGCAACCCGACAAATTCAAGTATCGGTATTCCATTTGTTTCGTCTTTAAAAGTACCCAACTTTTTCTTGTTTGTTTCACTATAGCACGGATGTGCCTTAGGGTACTCCGACGTGTCAAAGAGTTCGAGATGCTCCTCCATGTCTTTGTACACATCGTCGGTGCGAATGTCGTACAACAGAGAGTCAGTGTCCGTCATACATAGACGTGCACGTGACCCGTACGTATTCATCGTGAATCCGTAATGGAACCGATACATAATCAGCTTACTAATATCCAATACACTGAACCCAACGTACAAAGGTCGGTTCAGTGTAATGAATGTTTTTTTCATCGTGAGACCTACCAGGTCCTCGTTATAGATGAAGAAATGTTGTAGCCTGGGGTTAGCGGTTAGTTTGTGAAGTTTCTTCTCGTTTGGAACTAACTTGAAATCGATTCGCTTTCGTACGTTTTCCAACGATTTTCCGTACGGTGCGTTATTCATTAACTTAAAAAAGTCTTTTTCAAAGGTGTTTCTGGCTTCCTTTCGTCGCTCCGTATTAAAATCGATGAAAGGTTTCAACCATACGCACTGTGTGAATGCTAACACACGGTGAATCGCTTTCAACTCCATTCCTAGTTCGAGGTAGAGTTTCAGTGTTCTGTAATGAACAATGTATTTTGTCTTGTCCTCGAGGGACGTTATCAGTTTCTCTACCTTACCGTTACTACACACAAAGTCTTTTAACAGCTTCATGCGATAGCAGTACGGTGAAAGCATACTGTCCGTAATAGTACGCTTTTCAGGTGCTAAAGGGTAGTCACTGTGTAAGTCGTGTAGGTAATGTGGATACCCCAGATCGACTTCCAGGATATAACCGGTGTCACCATCGTCGCGTAACGCGTGCACGTTCAACGTATCGATCACTGTACGTTCCAACCATCGAAAACCGGACAGTGGTAAAGGCTGTGTCATAGCCGTTCCGTACAGGTTGGTACAATCGAGGTAAAGTAAATAGTTGTGCGGCTTGCTTGCGTCATAATCGGGAATGTACGGGTTGTTGGCTTTGGCGTACCTATTAGAAATTGCTGCTAAGCCGCCACGGATACCTCTTTCGATGTACAGGTGTACGTCTATATCGCGGAGTAACTCTAACCTGACTCCTGTCATTTTCAGCATCGCGTTCCACGCTAAACCGGCGGTGGTAAAAACGTTACACGGATCGAGTTCGTAGTACTGCAGGCTCATGTTTCGAAAGTTTTCAAATACATCAGCAAGCAGTAGTACATCCGTTTTTAAATAAAGGTCATGATAATCACCGAACGTTTGCATGTCGAAAGCCGACCAAACCGTTCGAGCGTGCGCGTAATCTTCTTCGTCTATATCCGACTCTGTCAACCCGTTGTAAAAATGTACGCGGTCCGGTAACTGCCTCTCGTCAAATTTTGAATCGTCCGTAACGTATTCGTAAGGGTACACACCTTTACGTAACAGTAAATCAACATTACGCGTGTAAAATTGATTAAGGATTTTAAATTTATCCGCGGATAAGTTGGAGACGAGTTTTTCAAGTGACGCGTTCATGAACCGCAGAGAATCGAGAAACCGGAGCTGACCGAGTGTAACGGAGATGTAACGTTCGCTTGTAGTAGCGATACACGTTATTTCATCTTCCTTGTACTTTCCGAAACCTTGCATCAAATGATGCGAGTCATAGCCACTTAAATTATGGAAAAAAACCGGAACGTGTGTTGGTATTTTGTAATTTATATTACACGCATTGTGAGCAGCGCCTAAATAGTTACCCGTTATGTGGCAATGATTTCGAACCGTGTCGTCCGTTAACGGCTGCTTGCACAGATGACAGTGAGTGGCGTTTCGGAATGACCGTTCATCGGCCGCTGTCATTTGGATCGGTTTATTAAACTTTCTATCGAGTCGTTGAACGTCGGCTAAAAGCACACGAAGGAACGTGTCCACCACGTCTTTACCGCGGTATATTACAGGTTCCTTGACGGCGTTTCCCATCCAGTCAACTATCACATAGCAGAAACTGGCTGGTATATGATGTGCCACGTTTTTACCGGTGGTCGGAACAATAAACGATTCGAAGTCAGCGTATACCGTATAAGGTACGCGGTGACAAAGTGAAAAGTTTTTAAAATACATCCACTTTTCGTCCTCGTCAGGAAGTTTTACTTTCTGTACTCCGTGCTGAGAACAGTTGCGTTCGTGTTCTTCAACTCGTTTTCGCGCCGCGTTAGTATCTTTATTGTCCGCAAATCTGTGTAGACAGTAGTTGCAATAAAACGAAGTGCCCTTTCGTTTTGTCAACGACGAAAGCATACGCGAAAGGTTCCGTATGAGGCAGTAGTGAGTAGTGTTCGCGTCGGACAGTAGCAGTAGGTTTACGTGGTACTTTCTACCGCGATGTTCAGTGATACGTAAAGGATATACCTCGCCTTCATAGCCAAAAACGTTAACGGATATGTTTTCGTTTAATTTTTCGAACCGTTTTATCTTATTGAGTGCGACGGGATAAGGAATGTCCTTCATGTTTATTTCTTCTTCGTACGGAAGGTAATGGCTAACGCGATGCGGGTTACACGCGATCGGGTGTATACCAGCGAGCACAGACCACAAGAAACACTTTTCATCGTCTACATTGTTTATATTGATAATTCCTTTCTTACTGTTTGATAATTTCGATGGTGTAGGTAGAAAGCTCGACCCCACAAGAGGGTTGTATTTTGTAATATTTAATTCCACCGACTCGACACCGTTTTCGACCCATCCGCTTCCGTCGCGCGTGAATTTGTCAACGGATTCCATTATTTTCTCGCTAGCTATCGAATACTGTTCATCGATATCGTCATACTGTGACTTAAGTTCTGTACGCGATCTGAATACCGCATTACAATAAATATTTTCGGTGTTTATTAATTTTTTAAAAGATACACGAACTGCTAAATACCATTTTATATAATTATTTAATGCTACGGCTTCGCTACACATCTTATCAACAACCGTGTGTTTGTAATCTAATAATACTGTTTGTGTGTTTAGTGTATTGTCAAGTATCATAAATTTTATAGTAATTACATTACCATTGATAGCACGGTGTTCGCTGCTGCTGCCGCTGCTGCTGCTGCTGCTGCTGTCGGTCATTGTGAAAGGAGTGAGGCCGGCTTCGCGTCGTCGGTTCCCTATATAGACAGTCCGGTAACCGGTGACTCTGTCGCCGCGCGCCCTTGACCGATCGGCCTCGCGAGGAGCAGCGGTGCGGGGTAGGTAGTCGTCCGGTCGTGACCGACGACGCGCGTTGCGGTGGGTGGGGTGGGGTGGGGAGTGCGGTGTAGGAAGCCGACGTCCGTGACCGATGCGGTGCGGGGTGCGGGGTAAAGGTGTGGGATGGTGGTGCGGGGTAGGGAGATAGGTTGCAGCCGGTGTCCGTGACCGAGAGGTAGGCGAGGTGCGGAGTACAGGATGCCGGCGACCTTGGCCGAAGCGCGCTCGTTGAGTCGCCTCCCGCGGGATGTAGGGTGCGGGGTACGGGGGGCTGGGTTGTACGACCGGTCGTGACCGAAAGCAGATGGTGACCCGAGATGACGCGGGGTGGGGTGCGGGGTAGGAAGCTAGGTTGTCGCTGACGGACTCGATTGCGGTTGGTGGGGGGTAAACCCGGTCGTTGCGGAGCGACAGACAAAGTAATTGAACAAAATATGTTGGCGAGGTGCGGGGTGGGTGGTGAGGCTCTGGGTGCGGGGTAGGGGAGACCGTGACCGACGGACTCGATTGCGGTTGGTGTTTTGCGCGGTGGGGGGGGGTAAACCCGGTCGTTGCGGAGCGACAGACAAAGTAATTGAACAAAATATGTAGGCGAGGTGCGGGGTGGTGGCGAGGCTCTGAGTGCGGTGTGGGGGTGCGGGGTAGAATGTCATCGTCCGGTCGTGACCGAAAGCTGATGGTGGCCCGAGACGACGCGGGGTGGGGTAGGAAGGAAAATTGTAGCCGTTACCGTTGCGGTAGAGGTGCGGGGTGCGGGGTAGGGTGTCGTCGTCCGGTCGTGACCGAAGGAGATGACGCTTTAGAAGGAAGGAACGTGGTCGGGGGAAACAGAATAAATACGCCAGTGTTTCCCTGTGCAGTCATCAGTACTCGCCATGGAAGGAATCGTTGCGAACGCGAAGACAGTTGAAAATTTTTTACCAAAAAGAGACTTGTCAAGTCTTTCTTTAGGAGTAAAGTATCATATAATTCACATGAAATTTGTGAAAACGAAATTCGGGGAGTCAGTTGTGGTAGATTTGGAAGATACCGGAGCCTGTCCTCAGCCGGAGGGTAAACTGTTCTATGTATACCTACCTAAAAGATGGTGTGACGTATTTACAGAGGAGCAATTGAAAGCTGTGAAGCCTTGTGTCCTATCACTATGCGTAACCTCACACACTCCGCTGGCGAACGAGAAAGTGAGCGTGCAGTTGGATATTGATTATGTGAGTATGATTTTTCAGTACCACTAATAATTACTTATACAGAAGTGGTTATGTATTAATTTTTTTCTCTTTTTTTCCAGACCAAATAAACGAGAACAGGATTGATTTATAATAATAATAACAATAATAGTAATAATAACATTAATAGTAAAATGTTTTTAAATGATGAAGTAGACTTCTCTATTTTTTTGTCGTTTTTTAATGTTAACTGTTCATTTTCAGAGAAAGAACAAGGTGTTGCTTGAATCTAATATTGTAGAAAAACTTTTAAACAGAGAAATAAATGGTAATAATAGATTATATTGTCAATGCGACATGATTAAATTCGATTATAATTTTAGAAATAATCGTAAGACACTGAGTAGATGGATATCAATACGAAACGAAAAGAATATTTACAAAATGAAAGTATTTATTCGTAATGAGTTTTTCAAACTCTTCAAAACATCAATTAGTTATTGTAACAACCATAATATTGAATATCTTCAAATAAAAGATTTGCTAATTGCTAAAACAAAGCTGGTTAATCAGATGTACTATATGATGTATAATTTTACTGGTACAGCGTATACCTCGCTGGTAAAAAAATATGAGTGGTCAAGGCATGACTCTAGCGGATGTCCGCTTCGTAACCGTTGTCGCGTCTGTTGTTATCTAAGATATCAAAATGACTTTAATTCAGAATACATGTTTTTTTAATACCACACTAACTATCATTTGATGTGTCTACATTCTTTTGTATTTGATCAAGTATTATTAATTGTAGGAAATTATATTCTGTTTTTAATTATTAAAAAACGTATGTGGTTTATAACATAAAAAGTTAAGATAAACAATCATTAAAGTGTTAATTAAATTTTTATGTGTAATTAAATTTTTTAAAAGATTTCTCTCATAGTTACAGAAACCTTGTTTCGATGTTATGTGTTTGTGCGAATGCGAGGGAGATGTATGTCGTTCACCACCATATGGTGACCACTGTAACATTCTGAGTGCTTGTGAGTGGAGAGAATTTACACTCTGAAGAACAATTGTTTTAAAAAATTATAAGCGTTGTTACCTTTGTTATTATCTAAAATACTAAAAAGAGTTGAATTCAAGGTTTTGGTGTACCATTTTACACATGTAGTTAACACCATAGTAATTATCATTTGATGTGTGTCTACATTTAGTATGTTATTATTAACATATTACACATCAACATTGTAATATTGTATGTTATTAATTATTATTATTATTTTATATTGTTAGACATATAAGGCTTGTTTTGGTTGTAGTAAATGTAATTATTATTTTGTTAATTATGTGTGTGTGTGTGTGTGTGTGTGTGTATATATATATGTGTACAGAGAGAGAGAGAGAGAGAGAGAGAGAGAGAGAGAGAGAGAGAGAGAGAGAGAGAGAGAACCTTCAAGGCTGCAAAAGAGAGAGAAAGCGAGAGAAAAAAAGATTATTTTGTATAATTATGTAAATATATATATATATATATATATAGAGAGAGAGAGAGAGATAAAGTGTTTATTTTGTTTAGTTATGTATATAGAGAGCGCGCGTATGTTTTGCACAATTATAATTGTCTTGTGAATATAGAACGTGTCTGTGTAGAGAGAGAAAGAAAATTATAGCTTATGATTTGATTGTAAAAGCTTTCGATATTATTAAAACTTATATATAAACCGTAACCTTTGTTATTTTATTATTATACCTTTATACAAAATAGTTATTCCTATCATACTTGAATAAGGTATACGCCAGCGAAGATAACAAGTTTTTATAGTTGAGATGCAGCCAACTTATTGATAAAGAGACACAGCTGGATTGTGGTATGCGCCAGCATGCGAAGAAAACCGGTTTATAGGGTTCAGATGCATCTCTCTCTAAAGAGAGAGACAGTGAGAGAGAGCGTATAATCTGTTTGTATCAACACACAGCGATTCAACCAGACCTGTTTGTTACAATTTTGCAGGTACACAGAGTAAAATATATTTATACAATTACACAATTTTAGTAATGCATAATTTTAATATGTTTTTTCTAAACAATATTCAAATGGATGCATCTGTTCTATTATAACACAATATACTCATATATAATAATACAATATATGGTTTTGCGAACCGCAGATCCAGGTTCAAATCCCGAGGAGTCAAAATTTATTTTGTGGAAACCAACACTTGTCGGAAACCATCTGTATAGCCTCCTGTTTCGTCATACCCAGTGTTTTATACATGCGTCATGTGGGCGTACCCACAAATTTCGGGTACCCCCATCCGTTGTTTTAATCATTTAGGGTACCAAAATTCTGACATTAAAAAAATTTCGAGAGAGAACGATTATTTTGTTACATCAAAATAAACCAGAACGCGGAAGTGTTTTAACATTCGGACACCAGCTGCCAGGGCCTCTGTCATGAACTGGAACCCGGTTAGGGCGTACCCACAAATTTCGGGTACCCCCATCCGTTGATTTAAACATTTCGGGTAACGGTACCCGATACCCCCAAAATTTCGAGTAACGGTACCCGATGACAACGCCTCTGCGCGTCCGGGCAACCGCCGAATTCCGGGTACCCCCATCCGCTACACATTGTTTTCGGCTACCAAATTTTGAACATGCAGAAACCACGGCCTTCGTGACGTCTTGAAACAGGTTTTAGCCATGCGGACGCCAGCGACTTGAGCCTCTGTATGACGTCATGAACTGGAACACGGTAGTGTTTCAGTCACACATACACACACATACACACACACACACACACACACACAAAACAGTGACGTCACATGGACAGCTCGGACACCAGCTGCCAGTGCCTCTATGACGTCATGAACTGGAACCCGGTAGTGTTTTCGTTCGGAACCCGGAAGTGTTTTCGAACACTCACTTTCCCTCTACTGCCATGGCCGCGTAGGAAGGTGCGGGCGCTCCGGTAGGCGCCGGGATTGAGGCCGCTGCAGGCGGCGCCGAAGCGACGACTGCAGGCGAGACAGCGGCACCGGAAGCAACCGGAGTTGCTGCCGGGACCTGGGCAGATGCACCAGTGAGAGGCGGGAAAGCCGCTCGCCGGTTAGGGCCAGGACCAGCTACACGGCCTGCCTGCGCGCCAGGGCGCACAGGAGGTCGCTGCGGTTTCATGGCGGCGATAAAGTTAGGGCAGCCTCGGTAATTAGCCGGATGGGCTCCTTTACAGTTGCAGCATTTAGCTGTGTACCCCGTCGTAGGCTTATCACAGCCACGATGAGGTTCAGCACAACGCACGCAACGCGGGGGCTGATGACAAAAAAGACTGCTGTGGCCGAACCTCTGGCAGTTGAAACACTGCGAGGGGCCGGGCCGCGGGTCAAATGTTCTGACTTGCACCCGGAGGTGCAGAAGATTCTGGAGAGTGTAAATCTCCTCGAAGGGGCCTACTTTCAGCAATTTGACAAGAAAGCTGTTGACAGGTCGGCGGTCATCACCTTTGCCAACATGCAGGACGCTTACCGCGGTCGGCGCATAGCCGAGCGCAACAAGTTCCTGCCTGATGGCATCAGTTTCTGTGAAAGAAGGAATTCCCGACAGAACGACCTTGATTTCTCGCTCTGACGGGAGGGCGAAAGTATGAAATGATATCTTACGCTCTGTCAGGAATGACTGGACAGAGCGGAAGTCCGGGATTGTAGCGGTCGCAAGCTTTAGCGAGGCGCCTTGGCACCTCGCCTCGACCTTGACCGAAGGAAGAGCTAGGGTTAGAGAACGCAGTAACTGAGAGTAATTCCTATTATCAGGAATTACAATCGGTGGAATGCGTGGGGAAGACACAGTTTGGGTTCCAGTAGAATACTCACGCTCGCGCTGAGTGCCGCTGTTACCGTGACTAGACGACTGATCTGCAGCTGAGGCGGGCGGCGGAGTTTGGGCCAGTTTTCGCTTGCGTTTGGCAGACTTGCCCTCCACAAGCGAGAACTGTCCGTCCCCCGACCCAACACTGCACATATCGACCGCACTTTGATCACTTTCACTATGACTTTCACTGTCGTGAGGAAGTGGAGTGGAACGGAAGCCGGTTGAGCATGTTTCCATTAAGGAAACAAGCGGCGCAGGCAGAGGATTCGGGGGCGTATTCGACGCCATTTCGGACAAGCCGAAATGAACGTCTACGCAGGTCTAGGATTGAGGGATCACCAGACACTGAAAACTATCCACAGGCACAATTGAACACGAAACAGACCGCACAGCACACGGAAACAAAAACACTCCCGCACTGATTAAATAAAGCTGAGTCGCACTGAACTGTAGGTGAAATCTGTAGTGATGATGATGCTGAATACGATGATGATAAGAAAAATGGTGAAAACTGAATATTTCCGCACAAATTGGAAAAATTTTGCAGAGCAAAAACAGTCACAGCCTACCCGGGCAAATGCTCTAGGTAGACCCGCTCCCCCCTGCCACTGGGTCTGGTTGAGTTCAATATATACTTTTTATCTACTTATGGGGGGGGGTCTGAAGCGACCTGCGATTGGTGGATTATACCACCGGGACTAGCAAACGAGGTCGCTTCCAGGACTCACCTGGTCGCGGGGTGTATTTACCAAGTCCGGCAATGAGGGAATTGTGGGTCACTCTGTCGGAACGAACATAGAATCGTCGCGCCAGGCGTCTCACGGTGTCATCAAGAGAGCGGACACCGAGTCCTCTCCTCAAAAGACGAGAAGAGTACCTCCGGGGGACTTTGCACGCGAGCTTCAGTCCCCGGTCGAGTACGCGCTGGAGCGTGATTCTATGACCACGAGCCAGGTATCCCCAAACAGGACAGGCGTAGGTAATCACCGGCAACACGTACGTGTTGACTATGAGCTTACCTAGCCGGGGGGTCATTGCCGGATTAGATAGCACGGGCCAGAGTCTACTGAGTTGCGCCGAAGCGCGTTGTCTGATGTAATTTGCATGGGTTCGCCAGGTGAGTCGGGATTCCACGTGGAGCCCGAGGTACTTGACGCTGTTGGTCCAGGGCACCTCGACGGGGCCTACTTTAAGCGGCCGAGGCCGCTTGCGTTTTCGCGAGAATATTACCGCGGCGCTCTTGGAAGCGTTAACGGCAACTCTCCAGTCATCGGTCCACCCGACATACGCGTCGAGTTGGCGCTGGAGCTTAACTGCCGCATAACTCGCGTTCGGCTCTGAGGCAAAAGCCGCAGTGTCGTCCGCGAACAGCGACAATTTCACTCCAGGAACTCGGGGCGTGTCGTTGACAAACAACGAGAACAGGAGAGGCCCAAGGACACTTTCCTGAGGGACGCCAGCGGTAATACGCCTCTCCGAAGAGAGAGCGTGGTCTACTCTCACTCGGAAGCTACGGTCTCGCAGAAAGCTGCCGATCAAATGAACGTAGCAGTCTGGGAGAAGGACCTCCGTGAGTTTGTAGAGGACACCCTCGTGCCACACGCGGTCAAAGGCTTTCTCTACGTCTAGGAAGATCGCAGCCGTCTGTTTGCCCTGGCAGCCAGCCTCGGTTATGCATTCCACGAGTCTCATCAGCTGATGAGTCGAGGAGTGCAGCTCACGAAAGCCGAACTGTTCGGGGATCAGCACGTCTAGTCTTTCTAGATGGTCGCGGATCCTACGCTGGATCAGACGCTCAAAAACCTTGGACGTCGCGGACAAGAGGCTGATGGGCCTGAGGTTCTCCACTCGAGAAGAATTCTTTCCCGGCTTCGGTATTACAATGACGGTAGCCGTTTTCCATTTCACCGGAAAATAGGCCAGTCTGAGGCATGAATTGAACAGGTCAGTGAGGAACTGGGTTCCTCGCTCCGGAAGGCGATGGAGGGCGGAATTCATGACTCCGTCCGGGCCAGGCGCCTTCCGGGGCTTGAGCTGAACAATCCTCTCAGAGACCTCCTCCGGGGAGATGGGCTCCGGTTGGACTGTGATACCGGCCGATAGAAAGCGCTCTACCTCGCGGCAGATGTGCTCAGTGAAGGCCGGGTTCTTGGATGGGTTGGGAGCGAACTGACGCTCTAAACTGTCAGCCAAGAACTCGGCCTTTTCGAGGGGGCGGCCAAGGGGTTGACCGCCAGGTCCGGCCAGTGCGGGGAGAGGCGCGCGTTTGCGCTTTCCCGTTAGGGCACTGGGAATCCGCCAGACATTACGGTCCTCAGCAGGGCCATCCATCTGTGTTACAGCTAGCTCCCAGTTACGTCTACGGAACGCCAGCATGTCACGACGCAACTTGCCGGACGCTCTGTTGAACGCAGCCTTGTCCGCCGGGTCACGAGTCCTCTGCCAGCGTCTCCGGAGGCGATTCCTCTCGCAAGCGAGCTGAGACACCTCTTCGGGGATCCGCTGATAGTCGGGCGTGAGCCCCGGCTTCATCCGGGAGGACACGTCAACCGCCGAGACTACGGCTGTGTCGAATACGGCAACTGCCTCTTCGACATGCTGGGTAGTGTCGAGCGGGATATGCTCTGGTAGGCGGCGACCACCGCGGCGGAAATTTTTTCAATTTTGTTATATATAGGTTCCGGGTCATGGTAACACTGCCACCGGGCGCGGGGCGAACGGCAGATGCCGAACGACTAATGAGACGCGACCAGGCGTTGCGATTGGCTGAAGCCTTGATCACGATTAAGTTCCCCGCCAGCACCTGCTTTGTTGATTTGGTAAGGTAATGACCTGAGACATGAGCTCCCGCGAGGTTGTGCAAGTGCCTTCCTTGCGAAAGCTGGCTGTCTCGGTGACATTACCCACCATTTCGGCCGACGCCCTAGGGCGCTCGAGCTTCTTGTCCTCGCCAGTGTGTCACCCCGTTCCCAAAGGTTAGCCTGAGGGGACCATGGTGTCGCGCCTTGGCCGGACAATTGGCTGAAGCAAAGCACTAGCTTGCCACCGTGGTGGCCATGTTAATTTATCATGGACCCGCGGACTGCACCTTAACATCCTTGAGCAGAGCAAACGACCGCGCTGAACTGTTGGCACCTGGCGTTCATCAGGCTTAGGCCTGGACAACGCACACAAATTAGGGCGCAAGACGCCCGTGCATCCATCCATCCATCCATGCCGAACGCGCCCGGCCCGGCATGCAGGCGCCTTGTAGCGCCGGACGTTCCCCGCGAGGCAGGGATCCGCCGTGTCTGTGGCATCGGTAACAACGCCAAGCAGTCTGAAAATCAACTTACTTGGGGAAGGTATCTGACTGGGTAGGATGGTAACAAGGAGATAGAATTGCTCGGGAACCTAAATTAGAGCAAACAGAATTACGGGGGGTCGTCTAAGATCGCCCGAGGGCGTTTGACACGTATAGCGGGAGGTGGGTCAGACGTGCTGATGGAACGGAGATAAGGAAAGGACGAGGTCGCTGCAGAAGCAAAGAGAGTTTCGGCAAGCGACCGGACAAAATCAGCAAGGGTAGGAACTCGAAGGCCTCCACGAATGACATTATTTCTCACAAACCATGGAGACCCCGACAAGGATCGGAGGGTACGGGCTTGGAAAGCTTCCAGCCTACACTTGTTAGTGGTCGACACAAGCGACCACCATGCGGGAGCAGCATAGGTCAATACTGACCGGAGAAACAAAAGATAGATCGTAACTTTAGTGCGCAAAGCCAGGCGGTTGCGGCACGAGAGCATGGGAAATATTTTGGCTCGGACGCCTCGAGCTTTGTTGAGGGTAGCAGTCACGTGGCCGTTGAAGCTAAGGCGCTGGTCTAGCCGAACGCCCAAATACTTCACCGACTTTTGCCAGGCGATAGGCCTCCCTTCGAGGGAGAGGGTCTGGCATCGGCAAGTGGACTTGCTGGTGAAACAGATCGCCTCGGATTTCTCCGCGTTGATCAGCACCCGCCACTTCCGTAGCCAGGCCGGAAGCAGATTCAACTGACGCTGCAGCTTTGAACACGCAATTCGCGGGGACAGGGAGCTGCAGTAATACATTGCGTCGTCAGCGAATAGAGATAACGTGATTCCAGGAATAACAGGCAAGTCGTTCGTGTACACTAGGTACAGAACGGGGCCGAGGACAGATCCCTGCGGAACGCCAGCGGCGACGGGTAGGACTGACGAACAGGACCCTTCGACGCTAACCCTGAAGGTACGATCACAGAGGTATGACCGCAAGAAATGCACAATGGACGGTGGGATGGGGGAGTGAGCGAGTTTGTAGAGAAGACCTTCGTGCCAGACTTTGTCGAAGGCCTTACTCACGTCCAACAAGACAGCGCCCGTAGACTCTTTCTTGTTGGCGGCGTCGGATAATGCTGTGACAACTCGGACGAGTTGTAAAGTTGTCGAGTGCTCTCTACGGAACCCGAACTGTTCGCTCCGAATAAAGGTATCCAGCAGCGGCCAGATGCGGGCGAGTAGGAGACGCTCAAACACCTTTGAGAGTACTGGCAACAATGATATGGGACGATAGCTGCCTGCAAGCATTCGAGGCTTGCCGGGCTTGGGAATCATGCAGATGTTGGCATTTTTCCACAGGCGGGGGAAGTATTGCAGCCGGAGACTGGAGTTGAACAGATCCAGGACCATTTCAACGCCCGAGGCCGGGAGATGTTGCAAAGCTGCGGCCCCGATCCGATCAGGACCAGGGGCGCGACGTCGGTTTAGTCGACAGATAGACGAAACTAGTTCGTCCCTGTCGAAGAGAGCGGGAGGGTCAGGTGGAGGGTGGGAAAAATAACCAGATAGGAAGTCTCGAACCACAACCGAGAAGGCAGGGTCCGAGACGCCTCCATGAACGGTGAATTGAGTCTCCATGCAGTCGGCGAAGACCTCTGCCTTGCCTTCCGACGAAGAAACAATGCCGTTCGGGGTATTCAGCGGGTTGCGAGTACGCTTCTCGCGAGTAAGGCGACTCGTTGCTCTCCAGACGGAGGCTGGGTCGACTTCAAGGGACTCAAGGTATGAGTCCCACTGATCAGAGTTTACGTCCCGCAAAAGTTGCTGGACGTAAAGAGACTGGGCCTGAAACCGTCGCTTGACGGCGGGATCTCGGGTTCGTTGCCATCTGCGGCGGAGCTTGCGCCGAAGCCAGATGGCGTGGATAACTTCCGGTTGAAGGGCCGATTTACGATTCACCTCTACGTTGTATGTGTGTCGATCCATGACACCTTGGACCAACTCCTGAAGATGAGTGGCACGGAGATCCAGATCGTCACGAGTGGCGATCGGGTCCGCTGGGACAGATGGTAACCTTCGAGATAGCTCGTCGTGATAGGAGCGCCAGTTGACCCTCCTAGCAGGACCAGCAGGAAGTCGGGGTGAAGCCGACACATCTCGAACAGTTATTAGTAGGGGATTGTGATCAGACGAGAGGTGTGACACTGACGAGACCTGGATGTTATGGGCCACGTTCCTGACTACAACTACATCAAGAACGTCCGGTCGGTGACCGGCATAGTGGAAGTGGGTAGGATCATCAGGGCCGATGACGTGCGTATCCGGGTCGTCAAGGACGAACCGGCGGAGTGATCTGCCGTAGGCGTTGGTAGTCCTACTGTTCCAGGAAGGATGTTTGGCGTTGAAGTCGCCGGCTGCAATTGTCGAGATTGGGTGGTCGAGGAGAGCGTTCCACTCCTCAGGCGGGGGCGGCGGGCTCAGGCCAGGCCGGAGATACGCGGAAACAATGCGCAACTCCGAGTCGCCTGCGTCCACTGCCACCGCGCAACCTTCGATGAGTCGAGTAGTGAGGGGGGGTAGTGGCCTGTGGGATATCCGCCTGTGGACCAGTATCGCCGTACCCCCTTTCGGGGGTTGGCGCGGCTGTCGGGGACGATCCTGACGATAACAAGTGTAAGCAGGAAGTGAGAATCGATGGTAGGGGGCTAGATGGGTCTCGGAGAGAAGCACGACATCAACGTCGTACTCCACGACGAAAGCCGCCAGCTCAGATCGGCGAGAGGAAACGCCATCGGCGTTCCAAGCGACGATCCGCAGGGATCTAGCCATTGAGGGGGAGGAGAGGGAAGAGAGCAGAGAGGGATTGGAACACTAACATTAGCACAGTCGAGGTATCAGGAGCAGACCTGATGCTTTCTACGAGTTGAGTGGCCCAAGCCGTCAGGGGATCCGCTGGAGCCCGAGAAAATTCCCGGGACCCGCGCGGACGTTCCTGAGGAACTTCGGCCAGGACCACAGATGGCGCTGGGTTAGCGGACTGGACTATGGTCTGCTCACGCGGAGGTTGGGAGATGACAGGGGCGGGAGAGTCCCGCTGAGGTTGGGCAGGACGAGCCTGCTGATGTCGTCGGCCGGGAGTCCGGCGACGCGAGCGCTTTTTGGTACCCTTGCGGGCGGAAGTAGTTTTCGGTGATGGCTTAGCAGCGACAGCTGCATAGGAAGGGCCGGGCGCTCCGGCAGGCGCTGGTAGTGGAGCCGTCACAGGCGCCGCCGGAGCGACGCCTGCAGGCGGGACTGAGACCGCGGGAGCGACAGGAGTCGCTGCCGGGGCCTTGACAGATGCACCGGTGAGAGGGGGGAAGGCCTCTCGCCGATTTGGGGCCGGGCCAGCTACACGACGCTGCGCGCCAGGGCGCGCAGATCGCTGCTGTCTTTCAGCTTCGATGTAATGAATACAACCCCGATAACTAGCCGGATGGGCGCCCTTGCAGTTGCAGCAGTACGGGACAAAACCCGGCACACGAGGCTTATCACAGCCACGGTGAGGGTCGCCGCACCGCACGCAACGTGGGGGCGCATGGCAGAATAAGAAAGAGTGCCCGAAGCCCTGGCAGTTGAAACACTGAGCAGGGCCTGGGCGCGGGTCAAATGATCGAATATTCACCCTCAGGTGAAGGAGTGTTTGGAGGCCATAGACCTCCTCAAAATTTCCAGACTTAAGCAATTTGACGAGGAAAGAATTCACAGGATGCTTAGAGTCCCCTTTGCCGGCGTGCAAAACCGACACAGCAGTTGGCGTATATCCAAGAGAGGTCAATTCCTGCACGATAGCATCGGAGGGGGTATGACAGGGAATGCCCTGAATGACAATTTTTACCTCACGCTCCTCAGGGAGAGCGAAGGTATGGAATGAGATGTTCCGCGCTGACAGAAAGTGCTGAACAGCGCGGAAGTCTACGATGGATTTGACGCCCAGCTTCAGCGATTTGCCGGAGCATTTCGCCTCCACGGACGTCGAAGGAAGGGCAGAACGGAGAGAAGCTAATAGCTGAGTGTAATTCCTATTATCGGGGATGATAATAGGAGGAAACTTAGTTGGAGAAGGGTCAGGCTTGGAACTGGAACAAGGAAGATTAACAGACTGCCGGCCGCTGTTACCGGAATCAGCGACCTGGTTAGGTGAGGCGGGAGACTGACTGGCGGCGAGCTTTCGCTTGCGTTTGGCGCGTTTGCCATCCACAACCGAAAACCCTTCATCTCCCGACCCAACACTTCCCATATGGACGTCGGATAACTCACTGTCACTGCCACTATCACAATGGGTTTCACGGGGGAGAGGAGTATTCAAAGGAGCAGAACCGCAAGCGCCCAAGAGAGAGCTTAACGGCTCCGGCAAAGGAACGTCAGGTTTATTTGACGCCATTTCGGAACCCCGAAATGGACGTCAAAGGTGGTTAGAGGAGAGAGAACTCACCGGCACTGATTATTCTAACTAACAGGCACTGACACACGTACTCACCAGAAGCCGCACAGCACACGAACACAAAAACGGCCGCGCACTACACTGCACTGAGAACACTGGTAATAACTCACTAGTTAAAGAAGAATTTACAAAAATAATTAGTTAGAGCACAAACTCAACACTATGTCTTCACTTGGTGAAGAAATCACTTGGAAATAAAGACAAACAACGGTAAAATCACTTGGCAAAATCGCCATACAAGTGACGCAGCCTACCCTGGCAACAGCTCGAGGTAGACTCTCCAAATAAATATTAATGTCTGTACTTTCTTAAGATGTAGGCCTACTACTATAATTAAAGTCACTGTATGACGTCACAGTTTTCCATCGTCTTACATATCACAAGTTACGCTACGTTTGGCATATTTGAAATAGCATATCGTTAATTACAACTAGGAATATACTCAAAGTAATACTCAAAGCTGATAGCACAGAGCACAGACAATTAGTACAAGTCAGTAGAAGTAATTCCAGGTGAAGTAGACAGCTTGTAAAAGCTACAATTTGTGAAATTATCTTTGACGGTCCATACGATTACAGGCAATCATTGGTGATTACTGATACTGGCGCCTTGTCAGTTGTTTTCTCTAAAGATGAGACAGTTCTCTGTTTGCCAAGAGCAGTCAGCATCTTCTGTGGCATTAATCGGTCATCTACTTAAATAAATTAACATTGATAAACGTCGATAAAATAACACTTTAAAAAAAAAAACTGGAATACGGCATTTTTTGTTTCTATTGTATATTTAAAATAACAATACGTAAAATATCTCTATAAACTTAATAACGTAAAAAATGGAAACTATTAGAAACATTGGTATTATGTAAAATTGATATTGTGAGGTAAGTTCAATGAGCCTTGCTAACTTCTAAATGCAATATGTGTACAGTTACTGTGAATTATGGAGGAACTTTCGAGGAATGTGGTCAGTATGACGAACGGTTTTGTACCTCCTGATATTTTCAGAGAAGTTAAAGCAAAGAACGACCATTAGGTGTACACAGAAAATCCGCAAAATTGGACATTTTAATAACACTTTGATAATAGCTTATTTACACGTTAATGCACTTCGTAATAGGCGTTTTTAGCCATTTAGAATTTTTGTACTCACGAAGTTTAATTAAAACGATAATTCAATTGTTTTTAGCATTGTGACTATAACAAGAGATCCCGGTCTATGACTCCTCACAAAGTCTTCGTCAGGTACGCCCTCATGGAAAATCCTGTTTAGCCCACTGATAAATACTATATTCAGTAGTTGGTTTAGTCGCAATCCAGAAATACGAACACTGCACTATTTGCGGTTGGTGTTTCATACGATTCACGTAGCATTGAAGGTAGAAGAGATGACGGTGAAATAATCAGGACAACCTTGAAGGAAAACTGCAACACTGTAGCGGCCGACTGAAACTGAGTAATTATTTCAATAACGAGAAATGATATTGAATTGAGTATCGTAACTGTCATTTCTTTTTCAAATACTCAGATTGTAACTACTTAGTATAGAAATTATCATATGCTGTTTAATGCGACAAATTAGACAAGCTTCCCGTATAACCAAATTTAATTTTAAGATACGCTAATTTTAAGGGTTGCAGGTTTGCATACCCTGAATTATTACGGCTTATGTAACTTATACATTTTGTATTTTATAATAGTATAGTGTTACAGAATTTACTACCGGTACTTAAAAAAAATGTATTATTAATATCAAAAAATAAAAATAAATTTAAACCGAACAAGCAATGTGTTTTGGTCACTGCTATTTACAGTTATTATTATTTGCTATATATTTTAATTCAAAAAACGTTTAGTTGCGATTGACAGGACAGCTGGGTTTTCAGTTTAATGTTCTAATAAAGAGTCGATTACTATGTGTGCTGTGACACACACAGTTGTTTCATTCAAAAAGCTTTTATTTTAATATTTAGCTAAAATTTAGGTAGTTACAATTTAGTTACGCAGCAATTATATGTGATGTGCACGTTAATTATTATTGTGTTTAACTAAACTTATTTGTATAAGGACGCTTGTAATTGTCTTAGTTTTCTGTATCGGTTATGTATTATGTAAAAATCATACGATTTATGTTTATGTGGTGCGGAAACCATGAGTTACGTTTGTCAGATGCAGACACCAAACTGTGAGTTAGTAAATGTAAATTGAATGAGCAAACAGTATAAATGTATTATTGTATTTATTTTTATTTGAGTATGTATTTGTGATTGAAGTAGGGGAAGGTGTTGAGGAGAGAGTTTTATATCACACACTTGGTCTGTACCATTTTGTAATAATCGAATTACTATCGGTTAAATAAATGTTAGAGCCAGTAGTTGGTAGAGTGTAGGACATTTACTTGAATTATAGTACACTTATCATTTTCTTATCATTTTAATTATAAGATTACCAGAGATAGGAAAGACGCATGTTGGCGATTGTACGTAACGCCTGGAGTGTACATAACTTCAGTTTCTTAATGAATAATATTTTGAAGATCATAACTCTACCATTATCATGACTGGTTTGACTTACTTTAAAACGCAGTTTTAAGTGCTAATTATATTAGTAAATTATAATAACAAGCGTATATAGAGTTCTGAAATTACATACAATTATGTGCTTAACATGAAACATATGGATTATTTCATTAAAATTACAGAACAAAAAAATGTTTTTAAAATGAAATGAATAAAACTGTACAAGTAATGACCAGTTGAATCACTTTTAATATTTCACTCAACCAAAGCTTTGGAGGGAGGGAGTGCAAACAGCTATTAAATTAGTATTCTACGGAACTGAAAGCGTTCGGCCGATCGACTATAGTCGCCCGCCTAGTTCAAATTTAGCAACTTCCGCCAAATAGTATCGCAGAACAAAATGTGATTAAATGATACACTTTGTGACAGTTTTGAAACTGTTTGAACTTACTTCGATCTTAAATAATAGAAAATGTTGTAACAAAATATAAAAATAAAAGTATTTAAGTAAGATTCGAGCAGTAGCTAAAATTGTTTAACAAAAACAAAACAATACATTTAATAAAGTAAATAATACAGTAACAGTACACTATAGAATTTTATAAACGTACAGTAAAGTACTGACGCTGCGTTAAAATTTTGAGTTTATTGCGTTGAGGAGAATGACATCGTAAAACTCAAGATATTAAAATGTTAATACTGTGTATTATATAAAAAAATATGTAACTGCAGAAATCTGGGAAATTTTGGACCAGGAGAATGAATACTGGCAGGAGGACTAACACAGCGACGTTTGGGCACATCATTGATCCCAGACTGACGATAATGACAGGACTACCGCAAACTTTATTATACAAGAAAAGATTACAGAGACAATAAACGTAATAAATTTATTGTACTATTCTTTATAACATAAAGATATCTAAAATGTTACTAAAAATCTAAAGATACAATAAATAATTTCTACGTACTGGAAAACTATTCATGTGAAATCAATAATCACTGTTTCTAAGACATAGAGACCTCGGTATACAGTAGAGCAATGGTTCCCAAACTTTCAGTCCGCGTGCACCCCCCCCCAAATAAATTAAAAATTTCACGGACTCCGTCTGAGTTCTGAAATAAAACAAACAGTAAATATGATACAACCCTTATATTTTAATTAAAATGTATTAAAATAAAAATTCTCCTAATGTGCAAAATTATAATATTAATGTTATTAGTCATAGTTTAATGTGAACAATGAAGCTGCTTTTAAACAATTTTCTCTGCAATACTGGGTTTAATGTCTGACACTTTCATTATTAAGTCACTCTCAACATCAAGTTTATTTCTTAACTTTGATTTCAAGTACGTGAGCTGGGAGAATGCGGTTTTACACAAAATAATGTGAGGGGAACACAGTTAAACACTTCAAAGCTTTTTTTGTGAGTTCAGGATAGTCAGTCATTACATATAACCAGAAGTCAGTTAGCTGTAATTGCGAAAACTGTAATTTTGATGAACTGTCATTTGAAAGTTCTACCAAGAATCTTCTTCCTGTAGTGTGAGAGAGAGGTTAGTGACAGCCCATCAGCGAATGGATTCCTTATCCATATGTAACTGTCATCCGTCACTGGAAAATATTCCCTTAGATGCAAGTGCAATTACTCCAAATGTGACTTAATAATGTTGAGGATCTCCTTTGGAACATTTTCTCCTAGCATCTGGACAAAATCTGGCATGGAAGGGAATTGTTCGAAGATTTCAGAGTCTAATCTCTGAATCAAGAGCCTCAATTTTTTTATCATCCCCTCGGTTTTGTGTCGAACCTGGAAAATAGTGATGCTACATCCCTGCAAGCTTAAAGTGAGTCCATTCAGGTGACTGAAGATATCAGCAAGATATGATAGCTTCAAAATCGAGTTAAAGTCATGGCACCTGTCTTTAATGTCGAAGTTGGAATTAAATAAAAAAGAGCTTTACTTCATCCCTCAGTTCAAATAATCTGTTCAATACCCTTCCAAGCGAAAGCCATCGTACTTCACAGAGGTTCAACAATTGCTTGTGGCCACTCCCCATTTCTTCACGTATTATACCATATAATTGAGAATTCAAAGGGCGTGATTTAATATACTGTAATTCACAATCCGAACTACCTCATCAAGTCAACTCTTCAGTTCTGGTGGCATCTTCTTTGTTAAAAATGTTTCTCTGTGGATACAACAATGAACGCACTCAACAAGCGGTACTACAGTTTTTATCATTATAATCAGTCCACTGTTTCTTCCACACGTCGATCTTGCTCCGACTATTACTATTCACAATTGTAAATAATTCTGCTAAAGTTGTATGTGATTGTAGATTGTAATAAATCAAAATAATTTAATTCTGTAGGAATGTTGTTGCAATAATTTGAAATAAAAAATTTTTTAAATTTATTTCAAAAAAAAAATTTTTTCTGAAAAACGTTTTCTAGGTAATTTGGGTCTTAAAATTTAGGAACTAATCGTGTTTATTGTTTGTAATTAGAAATGAAGTGGTATTATGTTTATTTTTGTAATAGTGTCACTTTCAGTAAATTTGTTAAAGGACAATCTGGTTAACTCCAAATCTAGTCGAAAGACGGCTCCCTTCTTCTTCTTCTTGAAGCGTTCGTCGTTTCGAATATACCGCCTTTCGGTTAGTTGGTATGCTTGAATAATTTATTCGTTAAGCTTTTTTAAAGAAAAACCAAATCCAAATTACAAAACAGCACGTTTATTAATAAAATAGTTATTTTGTTCGATAAGAATCGATGTTACAAAGTAGTATCGACTCACTCAGGGCCGGTCGATATAAATAGTTTACATTAGTATTATAAAAATATGGTTCTTTAAACGGTTATTTAAGATATAGCCAGAGAAGGTTATGGGCAGGAAAGTATAACACTTACAATTATAAAATGCCTTAATATTAAACAATACAATGTTACAATTAAAATTAATAAAAGTTTACATATGAGATTTATTCAAACCAAAAGCAGCATCACAAAGTCGTTCGCTACAGCTGACGGGAGTAGATGACGACGATTCACAAAATGGCCGACTGGCGCATGCGTAGTTAACGTATAACTTGGATGAAAGTTTTATTTAAATAAAGATGTCTTTTTTCCGTGTAAATGGTCTCAGCAATTGTATATGATTGTCCTGGATGTATTTGAGTGTCACTGGTGTATGGTGGAATAGTTCACTTGGTGTAAAATGTTGTTATTGGATATATCTCATTGGGTCTATGTGTGTCGGTTTTAACCTTAATTTTTCGTCAGTTTTTTTTTTTTTTTTTTTTTGCGGGGGAGGAAAAATGCATTATGCACCATCAGGAGACACCCGACTGGTCTCCCGGTGTGTGGGACTCGCACCCACTAAAAAACCTCCACGTTACAGGCAGGGAACCCCCCTGGAACAACTATTCGTATGGCTTCAGGGTGGCACCTCGTATTGCGCCTACAAGGCTTCTACAGCTTTATCTATATCATCGACCTGTGAGACGGTCCAGTTCAGGCTTCTTTTGCCGCAGGACCATCCTCACGAAGGTCACAACCATGTCCCAGTTCTCTTTGCTGTTGAGCATGACGCCTATGATGTTATCAGGCGTCATGGGGCCAATCTCCGATTCGAGCCCTCGCCTCTCCAGCACCCACCGTTGACACTCGAAAAAAGTATGATGAGCGTCATCAGAGTCTGAGTCGCCATACACGCACGACGGATCCTCCATCTTACCCATCCTTCGCAGGTATGCACAGAAGTAACCATGCCCTGTCAGGAATTGAGTAAGGTAATAATCTACCTCGCCGTGCGTTCTGTCCACCCATTCAGGGAGGTTCCCAATCAGCCTCGCCGTCCACCTAGCTCGACTCTCCTGCTCCCATCGTAGTTGCCAGCTCCGCATGGAGTGTGCCCTGGCCACTGCTCTTGCTTCTACAAACCCCAAGTCTTCCTTGGTTGTGTAGACCCTCCTTCTCTCCTCAGCCATCAGATCTATTGGCATTACTCCAGCGACGACCAACACTGCTGGTTCCGACACCGTTCTGTAGGAGCTTGCAATCCGAAGTGCTCCTCTTCGTTGTACCGCGGCCATCTGCTTGCGGTATTTTTCTTGCTTCAGTGCGTCGGCCCAGACCTCGCATCCGTAGAGGAGAATCAAGTTGGTCACCGACATCAGCAGTCGCCGTCTTCCTGCAGCTGGGCCTCCGACATTTGCCATTAGTCTGCTTAGCACAGCAACCACCTTAGCGGCTTTCTCCGAGGAACATCGAATTTGCTCCCAGTAGGAAAGCTTAGTATCCAGGTGCACCCCTAGATACTTCACCGCTGGCTTTGATATTATCGCCTTTTCCCCCACCACGAACTGTGTGATTGTGGGTATACGTCGACGAGTGAGCAGCACAATCTCTGTCTTCTCCGTCGCAAGGCTCAGATCGTGTTCGTCCATCCAGTTGCGGAACCTGCGCATGACCTGTTTCAGCATGCGCTGCGCCTCCTCTGCGTCTCTCGCGGTGATCACGGCAGCCACGTCATCAGCATATGCTACCAGAAAGGTATCATCTGGCATCTCCATCCGGAGGATTCCATTATAGAAGGCATTCCACAGGTCGGGGCCCAAGATAGAGCCTTGAGCTACGGCTCCTGTTATCTCTCTGCTGCGTGGCCCATCTGCTGTGTCGTACCGGAGCTCCCTGTCCCTCAAGTAACTTCGTATTATCCGGAGCAGGTAGTCCGGCGCTTGAAAGACGTCCTCCAGAGCAGCTAGCAAGTCTGTCCATCTGGCCGAATTAAAGGCGTTGCGTACGTCCAGTGTAGCGAGTAGCACCATCCTTCTGGAGAAATGATTACCCCGCTGGGCCACCTGGACGGCATCCAAGATCTCCTGTATGGCTCCAATGGTGGATCTGGCCGTTCTGAACCCGTACTGCCTCGCTGACAGATCTCCTGCATCCCGAATTGCCGCTACTAGGCGAGGCCTGAGTAGACGTTCCAGTAGTTTCCCCGCCGTTTCCAGCATACAAAGAAGTCTGTATGCCGACGGGGAATTCGGGCCGCCCTTCCCTTTGCCGACTAAGACTAGTCTCTGGATCTTCCACCTCTTCGGGAAGACTCCGTCTTTGAGGCAACGGTTATACATATTGAGTAGCACCTGGGGGCAGGATCTAGCGACCACCCTCAGCACTTCCGCAGGTATACCATCCGGCCCTGGTGCCTTCTTGTTGCGCAGGGAGCTAACAGCTAGTGATAGCTCGTCCTCGCTGAAGATCGGGACTCTTCCAATGGGCCTGGATACTCCTCACGATCCCTCGGTGGGTGACGAGGAAATAGACCGTCCACGATGAAGTCCATCCGATTTTCGTCCATCCTTGGGCTACGAGGCCGGGCTCCAAGCCTGCTCATTACAAGCCTGTACCCCAGACCCCAGGGATCAGAATCTAGATAATTCCTGAGGGTCTCCTACTTGAGCCGCTTGGTTCTGTTGATGGCCTCCTTCAGTCTTTGTCTGGCGAGCCGATATTCGTCTTGCGCTTCGGCTGCTGCAGTCGCGTTTCTTCGTCTGTTTCTAGTCGCCATGCGACGCGAGCGCAAGCAACGTCTCCTGAGGTCAGCAATCTCGTCTGTCCACCAGTACGCCACTGTCTTACCCCCGCGGAGTCTCGGTCTTCTGGGCATAGACACATCCAAAATGTTGTTATTGGATATATCTCATTGGGTCTATGTGTGTCGGTTTTAACCTTAATTTTTCGTCAGTAAACTGTGTGATATTGGTGTTATTTCGATTAATTAGTCTTATGTGGTTCAGTTTATTGGTGTTACACTGTTCATATTTTAACTTCACCGGTTCACAATAAAAAAAAATAGCTCAAAATAAGTTTTATACAAATTTTCACCGAACTCGGTTTATAATGTTAATCGCCATTACAGGTTACTTCTAGCAAATAATCACGTTAAGTTCACTCGTCAACGTATAATAATGAACTGTTCTCATTTCCTTCGTCTCCTGAAAATCTTAGCCCATTTAATATATCTTATACATTGTTTCAAATTATCTTAGCTTCCGATACATTTTATTTTAATACATTATAATCAGAAAATAATTTCGTTGTTAATTAACTGTACGAAATACTAAATACATATTCGGTTTCATTATTCTATTCTGCTTATTTTGCTAGTAATTAATATAGTGTTACAAAGTTTCATTAAAAAATTATATTTATTACATTTTTGGAAGGTAAGCCTAAATTTATATTTCCTGTAGTCTAAGCAAATAATAGCCATTTTGCCTAATATAATTATTATTCTACTAAATCTGAAATTGATATAATTGTCTATTCTTACTTAATTTCTTGCAATTTAGTTTATTAATGATTGTTTTTTAAATACAATTCATTTGTCTATGACTCCTCCTCTGATAATGTCAGTTAGTCCATGCCATTTTTATTGGTAATTTTATTAGATAAATAAGTAATTTTACTTATCTACTGACCATATCTTTAGAAAGTCTTATTTACATGGTATACTATATGTTGGGTTTATCTTGCATAAATATTGTCAGTTTAACTGGCTTATAAGACTAGATTTATTAATTATTCTGCAGTTTAAATTCATTATATGGCCTAGATTTGATGTGTTGCTATTCGCAAAATTTTTACTAGTGTAGTTAGTTTATACCCTTCTCTGACTTTTTATCCTTATATACTTTATTAACAATTAGTTCTTTGACTGGTATAACAGTGATTATTGATTGTACAATTAAAATATAACACCCATCTCTATCAAAACTGGTACCTTGAATAATACCTTTTATGTGTATTGATTACACCTAGTAACATAATTAAAAAACATTTTATAACATGGGGAATGATATCTACCTTTAGATATGGCATTCCTAATTTATATTAACAACAAAATAACGTCTTATAACAATAATACTCTTACTAATAAATCTTATTTGTCTAGTTATTATATGGAACAGGAACATAACATATTGGTTCCATATAATGGTTAATACTTTCTTAAAACTAATTATTGACAGTCTGCTCTGTATTTCCCAATTTTAGGCATTTATTCCCCATCTCTAAATATAACACTAGCTATCTGTTTATTATTTCATTCTATGGAATGTTCTTATAGATTCAGTAGCATTTCATTAGCAATATTATTACTTCATATCAAATAAGATACTGTTCAAAAAACACTTAAAGTTTATACATTTGTACGGCAACTCATGCACCTTTTCAAAGTTTATCGGTTATAATTCAATAACTTACACTTGTCCATGGTTATTTATTAATATTATTACTAGTCCTTTTCTAGCTTTACAACATGAAATATTCAACCATGGGGGGACTGTGAAGATTTGTTCATACAAACTAAACAATAACTTTTTTGGGTGCACTGTTACTTAATACTATTAACACTTTTGGTTTTTGTCAGTTTTACATTGTGATATGGTTTTTTGGGGTGTTATACTTTCTCTTTGGACATTCATTTATTTTTGGGGTTTTTGGGTTCTCTCCCTATGGGGTTTCTATTTGGTATGGGTCGTCTCACTTCCTTTTTTCTAGTGGATCTTCTCAGGTTTCTTATTCTTCAGTATTTTTAGTCATTCTATATTTCTTCTTTCTTCTTTCTTCAGTATTTTTGTTCATTTTATATCTCTTCTTTCTTCTTTCTTCTTTCTTCAGTACCATTCCGCTGTGTATGCCTTTGTTTCTTCTGGTCTGGTTTCTTTGTCGGGGTATCTTAATTGCCTGCTTCTATCTTACCTGGGTAATTTTGTTATTCACATTTTTAGTTTTCTGGGTTTTTAAATTTGTAGTATATAGATTATTTGCAGATTTTTTCTTTATTTTTACTTTTCTTGTGAGTATATTAATTAATAGTGCCTTTTAATTGATTCTCATTTTGATATTCCATATATTAGAGCTTTATTAATGATCATTGAGTAATTTATTTATGTGGATTATCTGTCATGCTACAGATTGCTCTCTTCCAGAAGTGATTAGTTCAGATCATACTTAGTTTGTCTGAAGTAATTGCTTATGATATTTCATTATAAATTATATTTCTTTACTTCCTTCACATTTCTAAAATTTCTTCTTCTATATTTTTGAGCTTATCTATATTTCATTATTAACTGGATTCTTCTTGGTAGTAATAGTCATCTGATGTTCGTTATTTTTTATTTTTCTATTTTCTTCTTAACTTGGTTCTTTATCCTTGGGATATTTATTCCCTAAAATTCCCTAACACGTTAGCTGGGGCAGTCCAGATGGGCTCTGTAGGCTACACTCTCTGCTGGCCATACTACGTCATTTATTGATTACAGAGGCAAATCATCTCTGATCAATACATAATAATACTGCTGGACTTATCTACAGACAGTTATTAATAAATATTACATAAGAATAGTCCACCTTATGACTATAAAAAAAAAATTAAATATCTTTGGATACTTCACTTCGTATTTGCTCAGATCTGTTAATATTTCTATCTTAGTTAATTTCTATCTCAGTTACTTTTCCCAATGGTTAGCTCTGCTGGCATTTTATTCCTTCTTAATTGGAAGCTGGTGTAATATAATTATCACTTGTTATTCAGTGTAAAGTTTTTATTTATTTTTAATTCTCTGTCATATTTTGACTGTTATTACAATCTCTTTCTGGTCATTGGTAGCATATAGTTTGTATTATATTTTTGTTCTTTTCTTAATTCTTATGAATCGTTCCACTAGTATTATGTTCTTGCAATTACTCTTTTAATTGTCTTTCTTATAATTGACATTTATTATATGATCATATTTTTCTTATGGATTTATTTATATACATTTTTTCTTTCTTTTTCAAAATTTTATTCTGCTCTTGCTTTTTATCCAAATGCACTCTTTAATTATTAATTCCATGTGGTTATTATCTCTGCTTATTTTACATAAAAGTCTCATTAATTTTGCTTCAAAATAAGTTTATTCATTTTAATTGTATCAGTGGTTTGTACTGCCATTTCTTTATTCTCGAAAGTTTTTCAGAATTGGTCCCATATATAATTGTTGGTAATGTGAACTTCCTCTTCCTTTTGAATGTTGTGGTTATTCTTCAAAATCCTTTTCCTTTCATTTATATTCCATGATTTGAGTTTCATTGATGTTTGGTAGTAAGTTGTACTTAGATGGTTTTTTTTAAAAACTTATTTGTGTTTTACTAAATTCTTTTTCTTTTAGTTTTTTTACAAATAGTTCCATAAATATTTGGGTAGTAAGTAGTACTTACTTCGGTTTTAAATTTTTGTAATATATTATCCAAATTCTTTTTCTTCTTTATTAATCCAAAAGTTGTTCAAATATAAGGTAGTAGGTAGTCCTTACTTGTTTTTAGAAGTTACATATTTATTCCAAATTCATTTTCTTCTTTTTATTTTCCATAAAGTTTTCATAAATATTTGGTAGTAAGTAGTCCTTACTTCATTTTTGAATTTCATTGTTCTTGTTTATTAATTCAATAGTAGTTTCAAAAATTAGGTAGTAAGTAGTTCTTACTTGTTTTTTGAATTTATTCATTAAATAAATTCCTTTCTTTTCATTTCATTCATAAATTGTTTCCTAAATATTCGGTAGTAAGTTGTGCTTACTTAGTTTTAGAATTTTTTTAAATTTTTACTCCAAATTATTTTTCTTTTTCACTAATCCAAAAGTTGTTCAAATATAAGGTAGTAAGTTGTTCTCACTTGATTTTTGAATTTTTTAAATTTTATGCACACAAAATTCAATCTTCTATACATTCAATTACTCATAATATTTTTTCATGGAAGTGGTTAACATATCATATTATTACCCTAAATATGGTATTACCTCTCTTCTTTTCTTTACTTCAAATGTACTTCTCATTATTATTTTTCTTTTATATACCCAGGTTGAAGATTTTTATTAGGTTGCACAGTTGCTCATATTTCCTTTGTAAGGTGTAGTTTCTTAATTAATTTTCCTTCTTAAACCCCCGTTTTGGTTCTTCGTTCATTCTTCTTATTATTTCTCCTCATTGATAATTATTTTCTTCTTCTTTGTTGTGGTTTTTGCCGTGGTCGGTTCTCATGACATCCATTTCCTTTACCACCTCATTATGTATCCGTCATCTAGCTTATCAGATCCATACTTATCGATGTTAACCTTGGAGTAATCATTTTCCTTCCTCTTGCTGGGATCCTTTTTAGGTGTTTGGCTACCTTCTGCTTTAATATGGTTGACTTGAGCGATTCGGGGTCCTCCGTCGTTTTTTGGTTCGTTATGCAGTATTGAATGACTAGGATATTCGCCGACTACTACCCAATTTTCATTCTCACTGTTATCTCGGTTAGGCCCGACCGGGGTGTGGGTCGGTAAACCTTGAGTGGTTGCTGACCGCTCCGTAAGAGGGTTAGATGGTTGATTTCGGTTCATGTTCCGTTCTAGGTCATCTAAACTGTTACCCCGTCTGGGTAGGTTATATCTTGTATCCTCCCGTTCTCGGCTTCTCCATCGATCCTCCTCCTCATGGAAACTGTTACACCGTTGATGGTTATACCTGTTTTGGCTGTTTCCTTCTGCGTGTATAAAATTTACCCGGGGTCGGGAGAACCTGTTGTTGTTGTTATTATTATTATTATTAGGGTAACCCCTATTGTTATTGTAAAACCGCTCGGTGTTGTTGGCATGGTTGGGGGTTCTCTGGCTATTTACATTATTATTCGGGTAATAATTATTTCGATTACCGGAGAATCCGTTATTATTTCGGTTAATGTTCGGATTTGCATTACCGTGGTTATTGTTACCGTTTGTGGGGTGCTGATTATGGTAATTTGGATTATACCTGTTTCCTTGGTACCCACTGTTGATCTGTTGATTATTATTGTTCGATGACGGAATATTTCGAACTTCTGGCCGCTCATTTCTTCTTCTACTCTGCCTGTAATATTCTTCGTTCTCATAATTTTCTAATAGCTCCGTCATCGCCTGTATGGTCTTTATCTGGCTACCTCTTCGAGCTCTTATGACCTCTTCGTCATAATGATAGGAAAGCTTGTTCACCAGGCATTCCTCTGGTATGGCTGGTTTCAGGTGCTTGGCCAGGCACACCTTCCCAAGGAAGTATGCAGTCATGGTATTGCCAAACTGGGTTTTGTATCGGCCATGGCAGATGTTGTCCCTTATTAAATTCTGGGTGGTCTCTGACCAATACTTGGACTTGAACAAACTTTTAAACTGCTGATAATCGTTTATCTCGCTCCTGTTCGCCATCCACCAATTGTCCGTTATATCCCGGAATGATTCGTCCAAGAGTTCTCGACTATTGGACCATCGATTATTTCTATGTTTGGCCATATATTCCTCGATACGGGCCAAGAACTCCATCGGCTTCCTTTTATATTGGCGGAAGTTAAGCCATTCTCTGTTCTCGTTGATGGGGATATTAGTGAAGCTGGTTGGTCGGTTCCGAATTGCTTCCATGTCCTCCTGGTTCTGCCTCACTTGACCAGTGATGTTAGTCATCGCTTCCTCCATTCCGTCACATCTTTCCGTAATTCGAGTTCGTACTTTACTGAGTTCTTCCTGGCTTTCCTTTCGGTTTTCTTCTGCCTTCTTGCGACTAGATTCTTCAAGACTTGTGACCTTGGTGTTTACCACTTCCTTGAACTCTTGTACCTCCACTTCCGTCAGCCGACATCTTTCATCAACTTCTCTTATCTGTTGATTCATAGTTATGGTTTCGTCTTCCAGCCTTTTGATCATAGATTTCTTATTATCTTTGAGTTCTTTGTTCATTTCCTTTCTTAATAGTTCCATTCGTTCGTCTAACTTGTCTAAATTCTCTTGGTTAACTTCCCGTAATTCTTCTCGTAATAGTTGGTTATCTTCTCTTAACTCTTCCAATCTTTCCCCCATCGTCTCTTCCATTTTCTTGTTATTCTCCTCCATTTTATCTTCCATCTTCTTGCTATTTTCCCTCAACTCTTCCTTCAATCGTTGGTTGTCGTTTTCTATCTTCTTCCTAGTTTCATCAATCTTCTTATTGGTCTTTTCGATCTTACGACCCAATTCTTCCTTTGTTGATTGGTTGTCCTCCTTTAATTCTTCTAACCTTTTCCCCATTCCTTCTTCCATCTTCTTTCTGTTCTCTTCAATATCCTTCCTTAATTCTTCCTTCGTTGATTCTATGTTCTTATTTATTTCATTCAATTCTTCCTTGGTTGAATGGTTGTTGTCGTCCATTTTCTTATGCAAGTTTTCTTCGGTGGAATCCATTTTCTTGCTTAAATTTTCCTCCATCTTCTTGTTACTTTCTTCCATTTTCTTGTTATTTTCTTCCGTTTTCTTGTTATTTTCTTCCGTGGTGGAATCCAGTTTCTTATTCACTCCTTCCATTTTTGACTCTAGGTTCTTATTAGTATCTCCAATAGCATCCATTTTCTTACTCGTTGATTTGTTTTCTTCTTTTGTGGATTCCATTTGCTTACCTAACTGTAAGAACATTTCCATTATCCTATCCATTTTGCTTTCTTCGGTGGTCCTAGCCTTTTCCATTTCCTTGTCTTGGACATGTACGTCCCCTGTTTGTGTGGGCATTTCCGGTTGTTCCTTTGGTTGTTCTGGTGGTTTATGTCCCACTGAGGTTAATAACGTTTCTATGTCCTCCACTGGGGTCGCCTCCTTATCATCCATATTGAGTTCTTTTTCGGCCTCCGCCGCTCTCTTCTTTGATGTGGCACGACGCTGCATCTTTCCTGGTTCCCTGGCTGGATAACCGCTGCCAAGCTGAATTAGAAATTGGGCAAGTAATTACAGCCTTTCAATCCCTAATTACAGCCCTTTAGTTGGACGCCAATTTTGTAATAAATCAAAATAATTTAATTCTGTAGGAATGTTGCTGCAATAATTTGAAATAAAAAATTTTTTAAATTTATTTAAAAAAAAAATTTTTCTGAAAAAAGTTTTCTAGGTAATTTGGGTCTTGAAATTTAGGAACTAATCGTGTTTATTGTTTGTAATTAGAAATGAAGTGGTATTATGTTTATTTTTGTAATAGTGTCACTTTCAGTAAATTTGTTAAAGGACAATCTGGTTAACTCCAAATCTAGTCGAAAGACGGCTCCCTTCTTCTTCTTGAAGCGTTCGTCGTTTCGAATATACCGCCTTTCGGTTAGTTGGTATGCTTGAATAATTTATTCGTTAAGCTTTTTTAAAGAAAAACCAAATCCAAATTACAAAACAGCACGTTTATTAATAAAATAGTTATTTTGTTCGATAAGAATCGATGTTACAAAGTAGTATCGACTCACTCAGGGCCGGTCGATATAAATAGTTTACATTAGTATTATAAAAATATGGTTCTTTAAACGGTTATTTAAGATATAGCCAGAGAAGGTTATGGGCAGGAAAGTATAACACTTACAATTATAAAATGCCTTAATATTAAACAATACAATGTTATAATTAAAATTAATAAAAGTTTACATACGAGATTTATTCAAACTAAAAGCAGTATCAGAAAGTCGTTCGCTACAGCTGACGGGAGTAGATGACGACGATTCACAAAATGGCCGACTGGCGCATGCGTAGTTAACGTATAACTTGGATGAAAGTTTTATTTAAATAAAGATGTCTTTTTTCCGTGTAAATGGTCTCAGCAATTGTATATGATTGTCCTGGATGTATTTGAGTGTCACTGGTGTATGGTGGAATAGTTCACTTGGTGTAAAATGTTGTTATTGGATATATCTCATTGGGTCTATGTGTGTCGGTTTTAACCTTAATTTTTCGTCAGTAAACTGTGTGATATTGGTGTTATTTCGATTAATTAGTCTTATGTGGTTCAGTTTATTGGTGTTACACTGTTCATATTTTAACTTCACCGGTTCACAATAAAAAAAATAGCTCAAAATAAGTTTTATACAAATTTTCACCGAACTCGGTTTATAACGTTAATCGCCATTACAGGTTACTTCTAGCAAATAATCACGTTAAGTTCACTCGTCAACGTATAATAATGAACTGTTCTCATTTCCTTCGTCTCCTGAAAATCTTAGCCCATTTAATATATCTTATACATTGTTTCAAATTATCTTAGCTTCCGATACATTTTATTTTAATACATTATAATCAGAAATAATATCGTTGTTAATTAACTGTACGAAATACTAAATACATATTCGGTTTCATTATTCTATTCTGCTTATTTTGCTAGTAATTAATATAGTGTTACAAAGTTTCATTAGAAAATTATATTTATTACATTTTTGGAAGGTAGGCCTAAATTTATATTTCCTGTAGTCTAAGCAAATAATAGCCATTTTGCCTAATATAATTATTATTCTATTAAATCTGAAATTGATATAATTGTCTATTCTTACTTAATTTCTTGCAATTTAGTTTATTAATGACTGTTTTTTAAATACAATTCATTTGTCTATGACTCCTCCTCTGATAATGTCAGTTAGTCCATGCCATTTTTATTGGTAATTTTATTAGATAAATAAGTAATTTTACTTATCTACTTACCATATCTTTAGAAAGTCTTATTTACATGGTATACTATATGTTGGGTTTATCTTGCATAAATATTGTCAGTTTAACTGGCTTATAAGACTAGATTTATTAATTATTCTGCAGTTTAAATTCATTATATGGCCTAGATTTGATGTGTTGCTATTTGCAAAATTTTTACTAATGTAGTTAGTTTATACCCTTCTCTGACTTTTTATCCTTATATAATTTATTAAAAATTAGTTCTTTGACTGGTATAACAGTGATTATTGATTGTACAATTAAAATATAACACCTATCTCTATCAAAACTGGTACCTTGAATAATACCTTTTATGTGTATTGATTACACCTAGTAACATAATTAAAAAACATTTTATAACATGGGGAATGATATCTACCTTTAGATATGGCATTCCTAATTTATATTAACAACAAAATAACGTCTTATAACAATAATATCTCTTACTAATAAATCTTATTTGTCTAGTTATTATATGGAACAGGAACATAACATATTGGTTCCATATAATGGTTAACACTTTCTTAAAACTAATTATTGACAGTCTGGTCTGTATTTCCCAATTTTAAGCATTTATTCCCCATCTCTAAATATAACACTAGCTATCTGTTTATTATTTCATTCTATGGAATGTTCTTATAGATTCAGTAGCATTTCATTAGCAATATTATTACTTCATATCAAATAAGATACTGTTCAAAAAACACTTAAAGTTTATACATTTGTACGGCAACTCATGCACCTTTTCAAAGTTTATCGGTTATAATTCAATAACTTACACTTGTCCATGGTTATTTAATAATATTATTAGTAGTCCTTTTCTAGCTTTACAACATGAAATATTCAACATTGGGGGGACTGTGAAGATTTGTTCATACAAACTAAACAATAACTTTTTTGGGTGCACTGTTACTTAATACTATTAACACTTTTGGTTTTTGTCAGTTTTACATTGTGATATGGTTTTTTGGGGTGTTATACTTTCTCTTTGGACATTCATTTATTTTTGGGGTTTTTGGGTTCTCTCCCTATGGGGTTTCTATTTGGTATGGGTCGTCTCACTTCCTTTTTTCTAGTGGATCTTCTCAGGTTTCTTATTCTTCAGTATTTTTAGTCATTCTATAATTCTTCTTTCTTCTTTCTTCAGTATTTTTGTTCATTTTATATCTCTTTTTTCTTCTTTCTTCTTTCTTCAGTACCATTCCGCAGTGTATGCCTTTGTTTCTTCTGGTCTGGTTTCTTTGTCGGGGTATCTTAATTTCCGCTTCTATCTTACCTGGGTAATTTTGTTATTCACATTTTTAGTTTTCTGGGTTTTTAAATTTGTAGTATATAGATTATTTGCAGATTTTTTCTTTATTTTTACTTTTCTTGTGAGTATATTAATTAATAGTGCCTTTTAATTGATTCTCATCTGGATATTCCATATATTAGAGCTTTATTAATGATCATTGAGTAATTTATTTATGTGGATTATCTGTCATGCTACAGATTGCTCTCTTCCAGAAGTGATTAGTTCAGATCATACTTAGTTTGTCTGAAGTAATTGCTTATGATATTTCATTATAAATTATATTTCTTTACTTCCTTCACATTTCTAAAATTTTTTCTTCTGTATTTTTGAGCTTATCTATATTTCATTATTAACTGGATTCTTCTTGATAGTAATAGTCATCTGATGTTCGTTATTTTTTACTTTTCCATTTTCTTCTTAACTTGGTTCTTTATCCTTGGGATATTTATTCCCTAAAATTCCCTAACACGTTGTTAAAAAACTAATAATATGGTGAGTCCTTCTTTGATCAGTCCCCCTCTTAGGAGTCGTCAATTTGTTATGGAATAAGTATGTTGGGTACTAGCGGTGAAACGTCCGTCTTATTCAAACCCCACTGTTGTAACCAATTTTGTAGAGAACTACTTGTTAATTATGTGAGGACGTATGTTATAGTATATACTGCACGATGGAATCGTCAAATTGTAAAGAAATCTTGTCTATGGCTGTAATTAGTTATAAGAGACTCCTGTGTAACAAATGCCAAGTAACAAGTTGTAGGTGGCGATTCGTAACTATTAAACTGCTGTTATCTGGTTTAATTAATATTTTATTAACTAATATACCTTTCGGTTGTGACCGGTGAAACCCTCAGAACATAGATTATTAAGTCCACAAAATTAGAATTATATTCCTGAATTTATAATGGTATTATTCTATAGACTTAATTTAGTTCTCAGTGGTTGTTTAATATGAGCAATATATATGGAGTATTTACTGAATGTAAGTGGTATTTGTTTCAACCCTAGTCCCTCAACGATAAAAATTTCATTCAAATTTAGTATTAAAAAACCAGTTAGTTCAGCAATCTCCCGTCCCACCAGCTGCAAACTTGGAGCGCTGTTACTAGAAATAAGTGTACTTATAGGTTAGTTATTCGGAGTGTTTGTATCAATCTGTTAATAAATTATTACACCAACTACATATAGTATTTTCTCTGCAATGACTAAAACGTTATCTCATACAACAAATGTACTTTATTTATTTTTCTCTGATATTTAACAAGTCACGTTGTCTCAGACAAACAATAAGACGATCCAATCGATTATCCCAACATATATCGATTCTTAATTATTCAAACTCTAAAAACATATATACTTGAAAATAATGACAATTAATTCTTATACCAGGGTTCGTGTAGTTCTTTGAACCATTAGTAAGGCCAGGTAAAACGCACAATTAAGGTTGTTCAATTTACAAAATAATATTATTTACTTAAATTACAATGGAAGGAAAATAATTTGTTTTTTACCAAATCGACGAAAGCTTCGTTAGGCGGTGAATGTTTGTCAACAGCGGTCAAAATCCAGTTTATATCGTCTTCACCCAGTAAAACTGCTCTGGTTTTCAATGAATTGATGATGGTGTGTACTGGTAATCCCACAGGAACTCTTGTGCTTCGATTCTTCTTTTGCGACTTCACAATTCTTGGTCCCAATGAACTGGAATTAGGATCTCAGCTTACGCTGTCAATGAAGGTTATTTCGTCAACCGAGTCTTCTATATTTCCAAATATTTCCGTTCATTCAGGCTTTAACTCTTTACTGGTCTTCAATTTATAGCATGAATTGGTTTGATACCAAATTCAGCGGAATTATTTAGTGAATGAGGTGAGACGCTTTCAATTCTTTTTTATTGTATTCTGTGATAATTTAGAGGGTTATTTAATTTGTATGATTCATTAACATTCCAGTATAATTGTTTTGCAAAAATGCTTTTTCAATTTGGATATATATTTTCTTTATATTTATTCACATATTTTAAATATATCGGTTCATCTCAACCTAATAGCTTGTAACAAACAGAACGCATTTTCAAAATCAACAAAACTGCACATTTTAGTTGCCTTAACAACCACGTTTTCTATATATCCTTGAGCCGGCATTATAGAATATTACTACTTCTTTCCAATAAAATACTCCATGCTTGGATTAATATTGAATCACATAAAACTCTCCCCTAACCTTCCTTACTAAACAGTAAATGTTTTACCAGAGTTTCGTTGTACTGGGTTAACTAAAAAGGTATTAATTTCCTTTCACTAATATGGAATTTAGGCCTATAGATTCATTTACAACCATTATAACATTATTTGGTTTTAACTTAATTTTCTTTTTACCTGACCTACTGTACAATTAATTATTGATTACATAGTTAATTACATGAATTTTAATTTACTGGTGGTTAGTTGTTTTTACATTAATTAATTGGTTCTGGAACCCTTTATTAATTTATGACATAATTGTCAGAACTACTTGTTAGACTTGCAACACTGGTCACACTCCTGATCCAGTTTATAAACATTAATTAGAACAACAGTATCTTTCAATTTTATACAATACTGACAACTTAGTACAGTGCCTAACATTGGTAACTATACTGTGCTGTATAAAAACAAATCTAATATAAAATATAAACATAATTATTGATTAAGTATTATTATCAAACAACATCATTTCATTTTTAGCATATTCAACATACAATATAAATACTCTGTAGACCTTAACATGTCACAGTACAAAACAAACATTTCATTACATCCAATCATTCATTGGTCTGGCTCTTTTACCTTTAATATTAGTCATTGCCTCCTTTTTACTTGAGATACTTCTCAAACACATGAACTATTGAACAACCTTAAGTCAGGGTATGGTCCTTGACCATATTTCATTCAATCTTTTATGTAACGTTGGGGAACCTCAACTATGTTGCGTTACATAACACCCCCCCTTCGAAATAAGTTTATTTTGGTATAAACAAAGTTTAGCAAGAAATAAACTTCTAATTTGTATCTGGCCAATTGGTTTCCTATTTATAGTACTTTTATATTTAATAATTATCCGTTATATTATTATCATTTCTTCCTTCCTTCCTTCTTAAAATCAATTATTTCCCAAGTTTAAATCTTATTTCTATAATCATTCTTGTGACATTCTTTGTTAATTATACATTCTGGATCTGGTTTTATTTAATTCTCTATATTTATTTGTGAGTTTTCCCTCTAATATTTAATTTTCCTAAACCTCCCTAACATTATAACTGGAATCGAATCGGTGGTGCTCTATCGGCTACCCAATTACCGTCGTCCGTTACATACTTTCTGGGATCAGAGGAACATCATCTCTGCCCAGTTAAATGATTGCTGGAATATTCTACAGGCAATCTTCATTAATAAACCTCGTAAGGTAGTCATCACGTGACCTTCAATAAAATAATAAATAATAATCATATTCTAGGGATTATTCACTGTACTTTAACTCAGATCATATTATTTCTTCATATTAATTCTTCCTTCTATTATACAGTTCTCCTCTCCAATACTTGGCTATTTTATTGACATTTATTAATTGGGTTTTTTTTTCTGATAATTCTTAACCATTTGTTTTTTTCTTTTCTTGTGATCCTTTTGAGGGTTCCATTTTGGCTTCTTCATTCTCTTATCTTCATTGGCTCATATTCCTTTGTGATCAATACAGCTGGTTATGAGATTTTGGTTAGTACTATATTACGTTATGTAGTTATATTGTTCTGGCACAATCATTATTATTCTCTTTACATTCTAAATTACATTTCTCACTATTATGTTACATTAGATAAACTCATTTCGTCTTTTGGTATTGATGATTTTTATTAGGTTGAATCAGTGTTATTTTTTTTTCTTCTTTCATATTAGTTTAAAGCAATTTCTTCTAAATTGTATAGTAAGGTGTTCTTACTTATTTTTCGACTTTGGTTTTTTTTTTTTTTTATCTTCAAATTTCTCTTTCTTATATAAATTACATAAATTGTTTTCTTAGATACTTGTTTGTAAGTTGAGCTTACTTCGTTTTTTGAATTTTGGGTTATTTATCCTCTTTATGTTAAATCATACTGTTTCTGAATAATTATTGAGTAAGTTGTTCTTACATCCTTTGGAATTTTGGGTTTTAGTCTCTTCATTTTCTATTATATCGTTTCGAAATTACTTGAGTAAGTTGTCCTTACAGTTTTTTTAGAATTTTGGGTTTTAGTCTCTTCATTTTATATTATATCGTTTCGAAATTACTTGAGTAAGTTGTTCTTACAGTTTCTTTAGAATTTTGGGTTTTAGTCTCTTCATTTTATATTATATCGTTTCGAAATTACTTGAGTAAGTTGTTCTTACAGTTTCTTTAGAATTTTGGGTTTTTAGTCTCTTCTTCCAACAACTCGTCCCTTAAATTTTTCAAATAGTTACTACAGATTATTGTTATACACTTATTATTTTTACTGTGATTTCTTATGTCGTTAAACCCGATGAAGTGGTTCAGTGAGGGTCCTGCTGGTGTTTTCACTGCCGTGTGATGTTTAAAATCGGCTCGGATTCTTCGTCTCCTCTGCCGGTTTGGTTCGTTTGACTTATTTCATTTTCCGTTGACCTGGGTTCCGGCCGTTGGCGGTCTTCTTCGTAATTAATCCGGTGGTAGTCCTCCAGACTCCGACTTCTGCCCCTATTAGTTCTAGTCTCCCTTCTATCGTTATTATTGTACTGGTTCCAGTCGGTGTCCCTATCAAAACTTCGACGTCCTTGGTAGTATGTCCTCCCGTTATAATTGTCGTACGCCCCCACATAATTAACTCTTCTGTAGTTTTGGTTTTGGTTATTCGGGTTACGGTTACTGTTATCATAATTTCGGTTGTTCGTGTTCTGATTCTGGTAACTTGGGTTATACGACCGGTTATATTGGTTGTTCGGAATACTCTGTCTATTCCCGTAATTATTTCCGTTGTTCCTTGGGCTGTTGTTGTTATTTTGCCGTTGGTACGCTTCATTACCATAATTACCCGGCCTGCCATTATAGTTCGTCCGGTTATTCGTCTCATGACTGTTATGGTTATTGTTTCTATTGTTATAGTCTGGGAAATCCCTGTTCCCGTACCGGTCGTTTCTCTGACGACTCCTTCGATAATGTACCTCACGCTCGTGCTCTTCCAATAGCGTTGACATGGCCTGTATAGTTTTTATTTGTCCACCCGATCGTGCTATTGATATACCGTTATCATAGTGGTATGCTAACCTGGTGACGAGAATTTCCTCTGGGATTTTTGGTTCAAGATGTCTTGCCAAACATACTTTTCCCAGGAAGTAGGCGGTAAGTGTTGTTCCCCTGCTGGCGTCATATCTTCCATAACTGATGCTCTCCCTTACTACGTTCTGGGTGGCGTCTGACCAGTACCTGGCTTTAAAAGCTATTTTAAATTCTTCGTAGCTTCGTATCTCGTGCCTGTTGGCTGTCCACCAGTTATCATAATTTTCTTTAAAATGATCGTCTAAATAACGACGAATTATTGGCCACCTGTTTTCACCAGTTCTCATGATTTGTTCACCGACCCGTTCCAAGAATTTCATTGGATTTCTCCTGTATGCCTTAAAGTTGATGGTCTCCCGGTCGTCTATATGTTGTGTATATGGGACAGTGATCGATCGGTTGTCAACTGACCGTTGTAGGTTCTCGATTCTATCCTGGTTACGTTGTCCTTGCTCCTGTACTTCATTCATGACCGTATCTAAATTTCGATGCTGGTTTCAGCAATCTGTTCGTATTGATTCCACTTGAATTCGGTTTTCTTCTTCTATATGGCCTAGCTTGACCTATAGTTCAGCTCTATTTCGTGTAATAGCTTCATCGGTCGCTTTCAGTTTTCTATTTGTTTCCGCTATCTCCTGTTTTCTCTCGCCGTCGTTCTTAACTACCTTCTGGCTGATTGCCTCACTAGCGTCCTCAATTTTCTTATTGATAGCTTGTCTTAATACTTCATTCTGTTTATCAACATTTTCCCTTATTTCCTTGTTAGAATGCTCAATTCTCTCATCGATTCGTATTAGATTATCCTCATTTATTTTCTCAAGATCTGCTTTCATTCGTTTATTGTTTTCCTCAAGTTTTTCGTTCATTAGTTTGTTATCGTCTTGAATCCGTCTCAGATTCTCGTCGTTCCTGTCAAACTTTTCATTCATTTGTTTGATTAAATTTTCGCTCAAAATTTCGTTTTGTTTTCTTGAGTTTTCATTAATACTGTCTATTTTATTTTCCAGCTTTTCATTGATTTGTCTGAAATCGGCCTTCAATTGTTCATTATTTTCTTTTATGGTTTGTCTCAAAAGTTCACTAGTACTTTCCTTAATACTGTCTATTTTTTCATTAGTTTCCTCCTTGGTTTGCTTTGAGTTTTCCTCCTGTTTCTTAAAATTTTCATCTATTGTTTGCTTATTGCTTTCCTTAATGTTATCAATTTTCTCCATCATCATCCTCATAATTTCTTGCCAATCTGGTTCTCTTCTGGCTTCCGCTTTTTCTGGTTGGTCCCCTTGGGCATCCTCTGTATTGCTCGCCTGTTGTTCCATTTCAATATCTGTACCTGCCTCTGTTTCTTCTTCCCTCCTATCTTCTTCTGTTTCTTGTTCCTTCTCCATTCTTTTCGTAACACCTCTCGTATGCATTCCTGTGCCTCTAATGGTTGCCTGCTCAAGTTAAGTAACAAATAATATGAGTTTTTACTTAACTAAAGCCTACTCGTTGAGCGCCAATTTGTTAAAAAACTAATAATATGGTGAGTCCTTCTTTGATCAGTCCCCCTCGTAGGAGTCGTCAATTTGTTATGGAATAAGTATGTTGGGTACTAGCGGTGAAACGTCCGTCTTATTCAAACCCCACTGTTGTAACCAATTTTGTAGAGAACTACTTGTTAATTATGTGAGGACGTATGTTATAGTATATACTGCACGATGGAATCGTCAAATTGTAAAGAAATCTTGTCTATGGGTGTAATTAGTTATAAGAGACTCCTGTGTAACAAATGCCAAGTAACAAGTTGTAGGTGGCGATTCGTAACTATTAAACTGCTGTTATCTGGTTTAATTAATATGTTATTAACTAATATACCTTTCGGTTGTGACCGGGGAAACCCTCAGAACATAGATTATTAAGTCCACAAAATTAGAATTATATTCCTGAATTTATAATGGTATTATTCTATAGACTTAATTTAGTTCTCAGTGGTTGTTTAATATGAGCAATATATATGGAGTATTTACTGAATGTAAGTGGTATTTGTTTCAACCCTAGTCCCTCAACGATAAAAATTTCATTCAAATTTAGTATTAAAAAACCAGTTAGTTCAGCAATCTCCCGTCCCACCAGCTGCAAACTTGGAGCGCTGTTACTAGAAATAAGTGTACTTATAGGTTAGTTATTCGGAGTGTTTGTATCAATCTGTTAATAAATTATTACACCAACTACATATAGTATTTTCTCTGCAATGACTAAAACGTTATCTCATACAACAAATGTACTTTATTTATTTTTCTCTGATATTTAACAAGTCACGTTGTCTCAGACAAACAATAAGACGATCCAATCGATTATCCCAACATATATCGATTCTTAATTATTCAAACTCTAAAAACATATATACTTGAAAATAATGACAATTAATTCTTATACCAGGGTTCGTGTAGTTCTTTGAACCATTAGTAAGGCCAGGTAAAACGCACAATTAAGGTTGTTCAATTTACAAAATAATATTATTTACTTAAATTACAATGGAAGGAAAATAATTTGTTTTTTACCAAATCGACGAAAGCTTCGTTAGGCGGTGAATGTTTGTCAACAGCGGTCAAAATCCAGTTTATATCGTCTTCACCCAGTAAAACTGCTCTGGTTTTCAATGAATTGATGATGGTGTGTACTGGTAATCCCACAGGAACTCTTGTGCTTCGATTCTTCTTTTGCGACTTCACAATTCTTGGTCCCAATGAACTGGAATTAGGATCTCAGCTTACGCTGTCAATGAAGGTTATTTCGTCAACCGAGTCTTCTATATTTCCAAATATTTCCGTTCATTCAGGCTTTAACTCTTTACTGGTCTTCAATTTATAGCATGAATTGGTTTGATACCAAATTCAGCGGAATTATTTAGTGAATGAGGTGAGACGCTTTCAATTCTTTTTTATTGTATTCTGTGATAATTTAGAGGGTTATTTAATTTGTATGATTCATTAACATTCCAGTATAATTGTTTTGCAAAAATGCTTTTTCAATTTGGATATATATTTTCTTTATATTTATTCACATATTTTAAATATATCGGTTCATCTCAACCTAATAGCTTGTAACAAACAGAACGCATTTTCAAAATCAACAAAACTGCACATTTTAGTTGCCTTAACAACCACGTTTTCTATATATCCTTGAGCCGGCATTATAGAATATTACTACTTCTTTCCAATAAAATACTCCATGCTTGGATTAATATTGAATCACATAAAACTCTCCCCTAACCTTCCTTACTAAACAGTAAATGTTTTACCAGAGTTTCGTTGTACTGGGTTAACTAAAAAGGTATTAATTTCCTTTCACTAATATGGAATTTAGGCCTATAGATTCATTTACAACCATTATAACATTATTTGGTTTTAACTTAATTTTCTTTTTACCTGACCTACTGTACAATTAATTATTGATTACATAGTTAATTACATGAATTTTAATTTACTGGTGGTTAGTTGTTTTTACATTAATTAATTGGTTCTGGAACCCTTTATTAATTTATGACATAATTGTCAGAACTACTTGTTAGACTTGCAACACTGGTCACACTCCTGATCCAGTTTATAAACATTAATTAGAACAACAGTATCTTTCAATTTTATACAATACTGACAACTTAGTACAGTGCCTAACATTGGTAACTATACTGTGCTGTATAAAAACAAATCTAATATAAAATATAAACATAATTATTGATTAAGTATTATTATCAAACAACATCATTTCATTTTTAGCATATTCAACATACAATATAAATACTCTGTAGACCTTAACATGTCACAGTACAAAACAAACATTTCATTACATCCAATCATTCATTGGTCTGGCTCTTTTACCTTTAATATTAGTCATTGCCTCCTTTTTACTTGAGATACTTCTCAAACACATGAACTATTGAACAACCTTAAGTCAGGGTATGGTCCTTGACCATATTTCATTCAATCTTTTATGTAACGTTGGGGAACCTCAACTATGTTGCGTTACATAACACCCCCCCTTCGAAATAAGTTTATTTTGGTATAAACAAAGTTTAGCAAGAAATAAACTTCTAATTTGTATCTGGCCAATTGGTTTCCTATTTATAGTACTTTTATATTTAATAATTATCCGTTATATTATTATCATTTCTTCCTTCCTTCCTTCTTAAAATCAATTATTTCCCAAGTTTAAATCTTATTTCTATAATCATTCTTGTGACATTCTTTATTAATTATACATTCTGGATCTGGTTTTATTTAATTCTCTATATTTATTTGTGAGTTTTCCCTCTAATATTTAATTTTCCTAAACCTCCCTAACATTATAACTGGAATCGAATCGGTGGTGCTCTATCGGCTACCCAATTACCGTCGTCCGTTACATACTTTCTGGGATCAGAGGAACATCATCTCTGCCCAGTTAAATGATTGCTGGAATATTCTACAGGCAATCTTCATTAATAAACCTCGTAAGGTAGTCATCACGTGACCTTCAATAAAATAATAAATAATAATCATATTCTAGGGATTATTCACTGTACTTTAACTCAGATCATATTATTTCTTCATATTAATTCTTCCTTCTATTATACAGTTCTCCTCTCCAATACTTGGCTATTTTATTGACATTTATTAATTGGGTTTTTTTTTTCTGATAATTCTTAACCATTTGTTTTTTTCTTTTCTTGTGATCCTTTTGAGGGTTCCATTTTGGCTTCTTCATTCTCTTATCTTCATTGGCTCATATTCCTTTGTGATCAATACAGCTGGTTATGAGATTTTGGTTAGTACTATATTACGTTATGTAGTTATATTGTTCTGGCACAATCATTATTATTCTCTTTACATTCTAAATTACATTTCTCACTATTATGTTACATTAGATAAACTCATTTCGTCTTTTGGTATTGATGATTTTTATTAGGTTGAATCAGTGTTATTTTTTTTTCTTCTTTCATATTAGTTTAAAGCAATTTCTTCTAAATTGTATAGTAAGGTGTTCTTACTTATTTTTCGACTTTGGTTTTTTTTTTTTTTTTTTTTATCTTCAAATTTCTCTTTCTTATATAAATTACATAAATTGTTTTCTTAGATACTTGTTTGTAAGTTGAGCTTACTTCGTTTTTTGAATTTTGGGTTATTTATCCTCTTTATGTTAAATCATACTGTTTCTGAATAATTATTGAGTAAGTTGTTCTTACATCCTTTGGAATTTTGGGTTTTAGTCTCTTCATTTTCTATTATATCGTTTCGAAATTACTTGAGTAAGTTGTCCTTACAGTTTTTTTAGAATTTTGGGTTTTAGTCTCTTCATTTTATATTATATCGTTTCGGAATTACTTGAGTAAGTTGTTCTTACAGTTTCTTTAGAATTTTGGGTTTTTAGTCTCTTCTTCCAACAACTCGTCCCTTAAATTTTTCAAATAGTTACTACAGATTATTGTTATACACTTATTATTTTTACTGTGATTTCTTATGTCGTTAAACCCGATGAAGTGGTTCAGTGAGGGTCCTGCTGGTGTTTTCACTGCCGTGTGATGTTTAAAATCGGCTCGGATTCTTCGTCTCCTCTGCCGGTTTGGTTCGTTTGACTTATTTCATTTTTCGTTGACCTGGGTTCCGGCCGTTGGCGGTCTTCTTCGTAATTAATCCGGTGGTAGTCCTCCAGACTCCGACTTCTGCCCCTATTAGTTCTAGTCTCCCTTCTATCGTTATTATTGTACTGGTTCCAGTCGGTGTCCCTATCAAAACTTCGACGTCCTTGGTAGTATGTCCTCCCGTTATAATTGTCGTACGCCCCCACATAATTAACTCTTCTGTAGTTTTGGTTTTGGTTATTCGGGTTACGGTTACTGTTATCATAATTTCGGTTGTTCGTGTTCTGATTCTGGTAACTTGGGTTATACGACCGGTTATATTGGTTGTTCGGAATACTCTGTCTATTCCCGTAATTATTTCCGTTGTTCCTTGGGCTGTTGTTGTTATTTTGCCGTTGGTACGCTTCATTACCATAATTACCCGGCCTGCCATTATAGTTCGTCCGGTTATTCGTCTCATGACTGTTATGGTTATTGTTTCTATTGTTATAGTCTGGGAAATCCCTGTTCCCGTACCGGTCGTTTCTCTGACGACTCCTTCGATAATGTACCTCACGCTCGTGCTCTTCCAATAGCGTTGACATGGCCTGTATAGTTTTTATTTGTCCACCCGATCGTGCTATTGATATACCGTTATCATAGTGGTATGCTAACCTGGTGACGAGAATTTCCTCTGGGATTTTTGGTTCAAGATGTCTTGCCAAACATACTTTTCCCAGGAAGTAGGCGGTAAGTGTTGTTCCCCTGCTGGCGTCATATCTTCCATAACTGATGCTCTCCCTTACTACGTTCTGGGTGGCGTCTGACCAGTACCTGGCTTTAAAAGCTATTTTAAATTCTTCGTAGCTTCGTATCTCGTGCCTGTTGGCTGTCCACCAGTTATCATAAGTTTCTTTAAAATGATCGTCTAAATAACGACGAATTATTGGCCACCTGTTTTCACCAGTTCTCATGATTTGTTCACCGACCCGTTCCAAGAATTCCATTGGATTTCTCCTGTATGCCTTAAAGTTGATGGTCTCCCGGTCGTCTATATGTTGTGTATATGGGACAGTGATCGATCGGTTGTCAACTGACCGTTGTAGGTTCTCGATTCTATCCTGGTTACGTTGTCCTTGCTCCTGTACTTCATTCATGACCGTATCTAAATTTCGATGCTGGTTTCAGCAATCTGTTCGTATTGATTCCACTTGAATTCGGTTTTCTTCTTCTATATGGCCTAGCTTGACCTATAGTTCAGCTCTATTTCGTGTAATAGCTTCATCGGTCGCTTTCAGTTTTCTATTTGTTTCCGCTATCTCCTGTTTTCTCTCGCCGTCGTTCTTAACTACCTTCTGGCTGATTGCCTCACTAGCGTCCTCAATTTTCTTATTGATAGCTTGTCTTAATACTTCATTCTGTTTATCAACATTTTCCCTTATTTCCTTGTTAGAATGCTCAATTCTCTCATCGATTCGTATTAGATTATCCTCATTTATTTTCTCAAGATCTGCTTTCATTCGTTTATTGTTTTCCTCAAGTTTTTCGTTCATTAGTTTGTTATCGTCTTGAATCCGTCTCAGATTCTCGTCGTTCCTGTCAAACTTTTCATTCATTTGTTTGATTAAATTTTCGCTCAAAATTTCGTTTTGTTTTCTTGAGTTTTCATTAATACTGTCTATTTTATTTTCCAGCTTTTCATTGATTTGTCTGAAATCGGCCTTCAATTGTTCATTATTTTCTTTTATGGTTTGTCTCAAAAGTTCACTAGTACTTTCCTTAATACTGTCTATTTTTTCATTAGTTTCCTCCTTGGTTTGCTTTGAGTTTTCCTCCTGTTTCTTAAAATTTTCATCTATTGTTTGCTTATTGCTTTCCTTAATGTTATCAATTTTCTCCATCATCATCCTCATAATTTCTTGCCAATCTGGTTCTCTTCTGGCTTCCGCTTTTTCTGGTTGGTCCCCTTGGGCATCCTCTGTATTGCTCGCCTGTTGTTCCATTTCAATATCTGTACCTGCCTCTGTTTCTTCTTCCCTCCTATCTTCTTCTGTTTCTTGTTCCTTCTCCATTCTTTTCGTAACACCTCTCGTATGCATTCCTGTGCCTCTAATGGTTGCCTGCTCAAGTTAAGTAACAAATAATATGAGTTTTTACTTAACTAAAGCCTACTCGTTGAGCGCCAATTTGTTAAAAAACTAATAATATGGTGAGTCCTTCTTTGATCAGTCCCCCTCGTAGGAGTCGTCAATTTGTTATGGAATAAGTATGTTGGGTACTAGCGGTGAAACGTCCATCTTATTCAAACCCCACTGTTGTAACCAATTTTGTAGAGAACTACTTGTTAATTATGTGAGGACGTATGTTATAGTATATACTGCACGATGGAATCGTCAAATTGTAAAGAAATCTTGTCTATGGGTGTAATTAGTTATAAGAGACTCCTGTGTAACAAATGCCAAGTAACAAGTTGTAGGTGGCGATTCGTAACTATTAAACTGCTGTTATCTGGTTTAATTAATATGTTATTAACTAATATACCTTTCGGTTGTGACCGGTGAAACCCTCAGAACATAGATTATTAAGTCCACAAAATTAGAATTATATTCCTGAATTTATAATGGTATTATTCTATAGACTTAATTTAGTTCTCAGTGGTTGTTTAATATGAGCAATATATATGGAGTATTTACTGAATGTAAGTGGTATTTGTTTCAACCCTAGTCCCTCAACGATAAAAATTTCATTCAAATTTAGTATTAAAAAACCAGTTAGTTCAGCAATCTCCCGTCCCACCAGCTGCAAACTTGGAGCGCTGTTACTAGAAATAAGTGTACTTATAGGTTAGTTATTCGGAGTGTTTGTATCAATCTGTTAATAAATTATTACACCAACTACATATAGTATTTTCTCTGCAATGACTAAAACGTTATCTCATACAACAAATGTACTTTATTTATTTTTCTCTGATATTTAACAAGTCACGTTGTCTCAGACAAACAATAAGACGATCCAATCGATTATCCCAACATATATCGATTCTTAATTATTCAAACTCTAAAAACATATATACTTGAAAATAATGACAATTAATTCTTATACCAGGGTTCGTGTAGTTCTTTGAACCATTAGTAAGGCCAGGTAAAACGCATAATTAAGGTTGTTCAATTTACAAAATAATATTATTTACTTAAATTACAATGGAAGGAAAATAATTTGTTTTTTACCAAATCGACGAAAGCTTCGTTAGGCGGTGAATGTTTGTCAACAGCGGTCAAAATCCAGTTTATATCGTCTTCACCCAGTGAAACTGCTCTGGTTTTCAATGAATTGATGATGGTGTGTACTGGTAATCCCACAGGAACTCTTGTGCTTCGATTCTTCTTTTGCGACTTCACAATTCTTGGTCCCAATGAACTGGAATTAGGATCTCAGCTTACGCTGTCAATGAAGGTTATTTCGTCAACCGAGTCTTCTATATTTCCAAATATTTCCGTTAATTCAGGCTTTAACTCTTTACTGGTCTTCAATTTATAGCATGAATTGGTTTGATACCAAATTCAGCGGAATTATTTAGTGAATGAGGTGAGACGCTTTCAATTCTTTTTTATTGTATTCATTGATAATTTAGAGGGTTATTTAATTTGTATGATTCATTAACATTCCAGTATAATTGTTTTGCAAAAATGCTTTTTCAATTTGGATATATATTTTCTTTATATTTATTCACATATTTTAAATATATCGGTTCATCTCAACCTAATAGCTTGTAACAAACAGAACGCATTTTCAAAATCAACAAAACTGCACATTTTAGTTGCCTTAACAACCACGTTTTCTATATATCCTTGAGCCGGCATTATAGAATATTACTACTTCTTTCCAATAAAATACTCCATGCTTGGATTAATATTGAATCACATAAAACTCTCCCCTAACCTTCCTTACTAAACAGTAAATGTTTTACCAGAGTTTCGTTGTACTGGGTTAACTAAAAAGGTATTAATTTCCTTTCACTAATATGGAATTTAGGCCTATAGATTCATTTACAACCATTATAACATTATTTGGTTTTTAACTTAATTTTCTTTTTACCTGACCTACTGTACAATTAATTATTGATTACATAGTTAATTACATGAATTTTAATTTACTGGTGGTTAGTTGTTTTTACATTAATTAATTGATTCTGGAACCCTTTATTAATTTATGACATAATTGTCAGAACTACTTGTTAGACTTGCAACACTGGTCACACTCCTGATCCAGTTTATAAACATTAATTAGAACAACAGTATCTTTCAATTTTATACAATACTGACAACTTAGTACAGTGCCTAACATTGGTAACTATACTGTGCTGTATAAAAACAAATCTAATATAAAATATAAACATAATTATTGATTAAGTATTATTATCAAACAACATCATTTCATTTTTAGCATATTCAACATACAATATAAATACTCTGTAGACCTTAACATGTCACAGTACAAAACAAACATTTCATTACATCCAATCATTCATTGGTCTGGCTCTTTTACCTTTAATATTAGTCATTGCCTCCTTTTTACTTGAGATACTTCTCAAACACATGAACTATTGAACAACCTTAAGTCAGGGTATGGTCCTTGACCATATTTCATTCAATCTTTTATGTAACGTTGGGGAACCTCAACTATGTTGCGTTACAACGTTAGCTGGGGCAGTCCAGATGGGCTCTGTAGGCTACACTCTCTGCTGGCCATACTACGTCATTTATTGATTACAGAGGCAAATCATCTCTGATCAATACATAATAATACTGCTGGACTTATCTACAGACAGTTATTAATAAAAATTACATAAGAATAGTCCACCTTATGACTATAAAAAAAAAATTAAATATCTTTGGATACTTCACTTCGTATTTGCTCAGATCTGTTAATATTTCTATCTTAGTTAATTTCTATCTCAGTTACTTTTCTCAATGGTTAGCTCTGCTGGCATTTTATTCCTTCTTAATTGGAAGCTGGTGTAATATAATTATCACTTGTTATTCAGTGTAAAGTTTTTATTTATTTTTAATTCTCTGTCATATTTTGACTGTTATTACAATGTCTTTCTGGTCATTGGTAGCATATATTTTGTATTAAATTTTTGTTCTTTTCTTAATTCTTATGAATCGTTCCACTAGTATTATGTTCTTGCAATTACTCTTTTAATTGTCTTTCTTATAATTGACATTTATTATATTATCATATTTTTCTTATGGATTTATTTATATATAGTTTTTTCTTTCTTTTTTAAAATTTTATTCTGCTCTTGTTTTTATCCAAATGCACTCTTTAATTATTAATTCCATGTGGTTATTATCTCTGCTTATTTTACATAAAAGTCTCATTAATTTTGCTTCACAATAAGTTTATTCATTTTAATTGTATCAGTGGTTTGTACTGCCATTTCTTTATTCTCGAAAGTTTTTCAGAATTGGTCCCATATATAATTGTTGGTAATGTGAACTTCCTCTTCCTTTTGAATGTTGTGGTTATTCTTCAAAATCCTTTTCCTTTCTTTTATATTCCATGATTTGAGTTTCATTGATGTTTGGTAGTAAGTTGTACTTACATGGTTTTCTTTAAAACTTATTTGTGTTTTACTAAATTCTTTTTCTTTTAGTTTTTTTACAAATAGTTCCATAAATATTTGGGTAGTAAGTAGTACTTATTTCGGTTTTAAATTTTTGTAATATATTATCCAAATTCTTTTTCTTCTTTATTAATCCAAAAGTTGTTCAAATATAAGGTAGTAGGTAGTTCTTACTTGTTTTTAGAAGTTACATATTTATTCTAAATTCATTTTCTTCTTTTTATTTTCCATAAAGTTTTTCATAAATATTTGGTAGTAAGTAGTCCTTACTTCATTTTTGAATTTCATTGTTCTTGTTTATTAATTCAATAGTAGTTTCAAAAATTAGGTAGTAAGTAGTTCTTACTTGTTTTTTGAATTTATTCATTAAATAAATTCCTTTCTTTTCATTTCATTCATAAATTGTTTCCTAAATATTCGGTAGTAAGTTGTGCTTACTTAGTTTTAGAATTTTTTTAAATTTTTACTCCAAATTCTTTTTCTTTTTCACTAATCCAAAAGTTGTTCAAATATAAGGTAGTAAGTTGTTCTCACTTGATTTTTGAATTTTTTAAATTTTATGCACACAAAATTCAATCTTCTATACATTCAATTACTCATAATATTTTTTCATGGAAATGGTTAACATATCATATTATTACCCTAAATATGGTATTAGCTCTCTTCTTTTCTTTACTTCAAATGTACTTCTCATTATTATTTTTCTTTTATATACCCAGGTTGAAGATTTTTATTAGGTTGCACAGTTGCTCATATTTCCTTTGTAAGGTGTAGTTTCTTAATTAATTTTCCTTCTTAAAACCCCGTTTTGGTTCTTCGTTCATTCTTCTTATTATTTCTCCTCATTGATAATTATTTTCTTCTTCTTTGTTGTGGTTTTTGCCGTGGTAGGTTCTCATGACATCCATTTCCTTTACCACCTCATTATGTATCCGTCATCTAGCTTATCAGATCCATACTTATCGATGTTAACCTTGGAGTAATCATTTTCCTTCCTCTTGCTGGGATCCTTTTTAGGTTTTGGCTACCTTCTGCTTTAATATGGTTGACTTGAGCGATTCGGGGTCCTCCGTCGTTTTTTGGTTCGTTATGCAGTATTGAATGACTAGGATATTCGCCGACTACTACCCAATTTTCATTTCACTGTTATCTCGGTTAGGCCCGACCGGGGTGTGGGTCGGTAAACCTTGAGTGGTTGCTGACCGCTCCGTAAGAGGGTTAGATGGTTGATTTCGGTTCATGTTCCGTTCTGGGTCATCTGAACTGTTACCCCGTCTGGGTAGGTTATATCTTGTATCCTCCCGTTCTCGGCTTCTCCATCGATCCTCCTCCTCATGGAAACTGTTACACCGTTGATGGTTATACCTGTTTTGGCTGTTTCCTTCTGCGTGTATAAAATTTACCCGGGGTCGGGAGAACCTGTTGTTGTTGTTATTATTATTATTATTAGGGTAACCCCTATTGTTATTGTAAAACCGCTCGGTGTTATTGGTATGGTTGGGGTTTCTCTGGCTATTTACATTATTATTCGGGTAATAATTATTTCGATTACCGGAGAATCCGTTATTATTTCGGTTAATGTTCGGATTTGCATTACCGTGGTTATTGTTGTTATTGTTACCGTTTGTGGGGTGCTGATTATGGTAATTTGGATTATACCTGTTTCCTTGGTACCCACTGTTGATCTGTTGATTATTATTGTTCGATGACGGATTATTTCGAACTTCTGGCCGCTCATTTCTTCTTCTACTCTGCCTGTAATATTCTTCGTTCTCATAATTTTCTAATAGCTCCGTCATCGCCTGTATGGGCTTTATCTGGCTACCTCTTCGAGCTCTTATGACCTCTTCGTCATAATGATAGGAAAGCTTGTTCACCAGGCATTCCTCTGGTATGGCTGGTTTCAGGTGCTTGGCCAGGCACACCTTCCCAAGGAAGTATGCAGTCATGGTATTGCCAAACTGGGTTTTGTATCGGCCATGGCAGATGTTGTCCCTTATTAAATTCTGGGTGGTCTCTGACCAATACTTGGACTTGAACAAACTTTTAAACTGCTGATAATCGTTTATCTTGCTCCTGTTCGCCATCCACCAATTGTCCGTTATATCCCGGAATGATTCGTCCAAGAGTTCTCGACTATTGGACCATCGATTATTTCTATGTTTGGCCATATATTCCTCGATACGGGCCAAGAACTCCATCGGCTTCCTTTTATATTGGCGGAAGTTAAGCCATTCTCTGTTCTCGTTGATGGGGATATTAGTGAAGCTGGTTGGTCGGTTCCGAATTGCTTCCATGTCCTCCTGGTTCTGCCTCACTTGACCAGTGATGTTAGTCATCGCTTCCTCCATTCCGTCACATCTTTCCGTAATTCGAGTTCGTACTTTACTGAGTTCTTCCTGGCTTTCCTTTCGGTTTTCTTCTGCCTTCTTGCGACTAGATTCTTCAAGACTTGTGACCTTGGTGTTTACCACTTCCTTGAACTCTTGTACCTCCACTTCCGTCAGCCGACATCTTTCATCAACTTCTCTTATCTGTTGATTCATAGTTATGGTTTCGTCTTCCAGCCTTTTGGTCATAGATTTCTTATTATCTTTGAGTTCTTTGTTCATTTCCTTTCTTAATAGTTCCATTCGTTCGTCTAACTTGTCTAAATTCTCTTGGTTCACTTCCCGTAATTCTTCTCGTAATAGTTGGTTATCTTCTCTTAACTCTTCCAATCTTTCCCCCATCGTCTCTTCCATTTTCTTGTTATTCTCCTCCATTTATCTTCCATCTTCTTGCTATTTTCCCTCAACTCTTCCTTCAATCGTTGGTTGTCGTTTTCTATCTTCTTCCTAGTTTCATCAATCTTCTTATTGGTCTTTTCGATCTTACGACCCAATTCTTCCTTTGTTGATTGGTTGTCCTCCTTTAATTCTTCTAACCTTTTCCCCATTTCTTCTTCCATCTTCTTACTGTTCTCTTCAATATCCTTCCTTAATTCTTCCTTCGTTGATTCTATGTTCTTATTTATTTCATTCAATTCTTCCTTGGTTGAATGGTTGTTGTCGTCCATTTTCTTATGCAAGTTTTCTTCGGTGGAATCCATTTTCTTGCTTAAATTTTCCTCCATCTTCTTGTTACTTTCTTCCATTTTCTTGTTATTTTCTTCCGTTTTCTTGTTATTTTCTTCCGTGGTGGAATCCAGTTTCTTATTCACTCCTTCCATTTTTGACTCTAAGTTCTTATTAGTATCTCCAATAGCATCCATTTTCTTACTCATTGATTTGTTTTCTTCTTTTGTGGATTCCATTTGCTTACCTAACTGTAAGAACATTTCCATTATCCTATCCATTTTGCTTTCTTCGGTGGTCCTAGCCTTTTCCATTTCCTTGTCTTGGACATGTACGTCCCCTGTTTGTGTGGGCATTTCCGGTTGTTCCTTTGGTTGTTCTGGTGGTTTATGTCCCACTGAGGTTAATAACGTTTCTATGTCCTCCACTGGGGTCGCCTCCTTATCATCCATATTGAGTTCTTTTTCGGCCTCCGCCGCTCTCTTCTTTGATGTGGCACGACGCTGCATCTTTCCTGGTTCCCTGGCTGGATAACCGCTGCCAAGCTGAATTAGAAATTGGGCAAGTAATTACAGCCTTTCAATCCCTAATTACAGCCCTTTAGTTGGACGCCAATTTTGTAATAAATCAAAATAATTTAATTCTGTAGGAATGTTGTTGCAATAATTTGAAATAAAAAATTTTTTAAATTTATTTAAAAAAAAAAATTTGTCTGAAAAAAGTTTTCTAGGTAATTTGGGTCTTGAAATTTAGGAACTAATCGTGTTTATTGTTTGTAATTAGAAATGAAGTGGTATTATGTTTATTTTTGTAATAGTGTCACTTTCAGTAAATTTGTTAAAGGACAATTTGGTTAACTCCAAATCTAGTCGAAAGACGGCTCCCTTCTTCTTCTTCTTCTTCTTCTTCTTGAAGCGTTCGTCGTTTCGAATGTACCGCCTTTCGGTTAGTTGGTATGCTTGAATAATTTATTCGTTAAGCTTTTTTAAAGAAAAACCAAATCCAAATTACAAAACAGCACGTTTATTAATAAAATAGTTATTTTGTTCGATAAGAATCGATGTTACAAAGTAGTATCGACTCACTCAGGGCCGGTCGATATAAATAGTTTACATTAGTATTATAAAAATATGGTTCTTTAAACGGTTATTTAAGATATAGCCAGAGAAGTTTATGGGCGGGAAAGTATAACACTTACAATTATAAAATGCCTTAATATTAAACAATACAATGTTACAATTAAAATTAATAAAAGTTTACATATGAGATTTATTCAAACCAAAAGCAGCATCAGAAAGTCGTTCGCTACAGCTGACGGGAGTAGATGACGACGATTCACAAAATGGCCGACTGGCGCATGCGTAGTTAACGTATAACTTGGATGAAAGTTTTATTTAAATAAAGATGTCTTTTTTTCCGTGTAAATGGTCTCAGCAATTGTATATGATTGTCCTGGATGTATTTGAGTGTCACTGGTGTATGGTGGAATAGTTCACTTGGTGTAAAATGTTGTTATTGGATATATCTCATTGGGTCTATGTGTGTCGGTTTTAACCTTAATTTTTCGTCAGTAAACTGTGTGATATTGGTGTTATTTCGATTAATTAGTCTTATGTGGTTCAGTTTATTGGTGTTACACTGTTCATATTTTAACTTCACCGGTTCACAATAAAAAAAATAGCTCAAAATAAGTTTTATACAAATTTTCACCGAACTCGGTTTATAACGTTAATCGCCATTACAGGTTACTTCTAGCAAATAATCACGTTAAGTTCACTCGTCAACGTACAATAATGAACTGTTCTCATTTCCTTCGTCTCCTGAAAATCTTAGCCCATTTAGTATATCTTATACATTGTTTCAAATTATCTTAGCTTCCGATACATTTTATTTTAATACATTATAATCAGAAATAATATCGTTGTTAATTAACTGTACGAAATACTAAATACATATTCGGTTTCATTATTCTATTCTGCTTATTTTGCTAGTAATTAATATAGTGTTACAAAGTTTCATTAGAAAATTATATTTATTACATTTTTGGAAGGTAGGCCTAAATTTATATTTCCTGTAGTCTAAGCAAATAATAGCCATTTTGCCTAATATAATTATTATTCTATTAAATCTGAAATTGATATAATTGTCTATTCTTACTTAATTTCTTGCAATTTAGTTTATTAATGATTGTTTTTTAAATACAATTCATTTGTCTATGACTCCTCCTCTGATAATGTCAGTTAGTCCATGCCATTTTTATTGGTAATTTTATTAGATAAATAAGTAATTTTACTTATCTACTGACCATATCTTTAGAAAGTCTTATTTACATGGTATACTATATGTTGGGTTTATCTTGCATAAATATTGTCAGTTTAACTGGCTTATAAGACTAGATTTATTAATTATTCTGCAGTTTAAATTCATTATATGGCCTAGATTTGATGTGTTGCTATTTGCAAAATTTTTACTAATGTAGTTAGTTTATACCCTTCTCTGACTTTTTATCCTTATATACTTTATTAACAATTAGTTCTTTGACTGGTATAACAGTGATTATTGATTGTACAATTAAAATATAACACCTATCTCTATCAAAACTGGTACCTTGAATAATACCTTTTATGTGTATTGATTACACCTAGTAACACAATTAAAAAACATTTTATAATATGGGGAATGATATCTACCTTTAGATATGGCATTCCTAATTTATATTAACAACAAAATAACGTCTTATAACAATAATATCTCTTACTAATAAATCTTAAATATCACTATAATATTGACGACTCGGAACACAAAGTTTTTTATAAGTAAAAACGTAAAGTTTTACCTTACAGCCTAAACCGGCTTTCACCTATAGAAGGCTTCATCAGAGGCTGTCGTTAGTAGCGCTGCTCGTCTTGTTGTTGGCGACGAGAAAGTGTTTCGAAAGATTGAAGCTGTGTGTGTGTGGTGAGATGTGTTCGAATAATGCGTGCGATTTGAATTGTGTCTGTTCGTTTAGGATGTCGTTTTTATTTGTTTTTGTGTGTTTGTATATTTCTAATTGTTCTAGAGTGTCTAGTTTTCGGCCTTTTGTGTGTACGTGTAGTATGTTCATGTTATTGTCGATGTTTTTATATGTGTGGTTTGCTTCAATGAGGTGGTTTGCGAAGGTAGATTCTGTAGTGGTGTGGAGTGCTTTTGTGTGTTCAATGTATCTCTGTTTGAAGCTACGTCCTGTCTGGCCTATGTAGAATTTACTGCAATTTGAACAATTTAGTTTATATACACCGGGTAGATCGAATTTGTTTTGTGCTTTGGGCATGCGTTTTGATAGTGTGTGTTCTGTTTTGTTAGTAGTTTTGTAAGCGATTCTGTATCCTGCTTTTTTGAATTTGTGGGCAATTTTTTCTGTTTGTTTGTTGATGTATGTTAGTGTTATGAATTTGTTGTTTTCTGTCTTTATCTGTTGTTTGTTTTGTGTTTTGTGTAGGAGTTTACTGACTATTGTTCTGTCATATATTGTTTGAATATTCTGTCATATATTGTGAATATTGTTCTGACACACTAATACACAACACCTCCAATCACCCAATACAACACAAACTAGCTGCTTTTAGAACCATGATACATAGACTTAACAACATCCCCTTAGATGAAATAGACTGCAAAGACGAACTAAACACGATAAAATATCTAGCAGAATCTAACGGTTATGACAGAACAATAGTCAGTAAACTCCTACACAAAACACAAAACAGACAACAGATAAAGACAGAAAACAACAAATTCATAACACTAACATACATCAACAAACAAACAGAAAAAATTGCCCACAAATTAAAAAAAGCAGGATACAGAATCGCTTACAAAACTACTAACAAAACAGAACACACACTATCAAAACGCATGCCCAAAGCACAAAACAAATTCGATCTACCCGGTGTATATAAACTAAATTGTTCAAATTGCAGTAAATTCTACATAGGCCAGACAGGACGTAGCTTCAAACAGAGATACATTGAACACACAAAAGCACTCCACACCACTACAGAATCTACCTTCGCAAACCACCTCATTGAAGCAAACCACACATATAAAAACATCGACAATAACATGAACATACTACACGTACACACAAAAGGCCGAAAACTAGACACTCTAGAACAATTAGAAATATACAAACACACAAAAACAAATAAAAACGACATCCTAAACGAACAGACACAATTCAAATCGCACGCATTATTCGAACACATCTCACCACACACACACAGCTTCAATCTTTCGAAACACTTTCTCGTCGCCAACAACAAGACGAGCAGCGCTACTAACGACAGCCTCTGATGAAGCCTTCTATAGGTGAAAGCCGGTTTAGGCTGTAAGGTAAAACTTTACGTTTTTACTTATAAAAAACTTTGTGTTCCGAGTCGTCAATATTATAGTGATATTTAGTTAAGTAACGGACACGTCATGGACAACGAAATACAAGAATTTAATAAATCTTATTTGTCTAGTTATTATATGGAACAGGAACATAACATATTGGTTCCATATAATGGTTAACACTTTCTTAAAACTAATTATTGACAGTCTGCTCTGTATTTCCCAATTTTAAGCATTTATTCCCCATCTCTAAATATAACACTAGCTATCTGTTTATTATTTCATTCTATGGAATGTTCTTATAGATTCAGTAGCATTTCATTAGCAATATTATTACTTCATATCAAATAAGATACTGTTCAAAAAACACTTAAAGTTTATACATTTGTACGGCAACTCATGCACCTTTTCAAAGTTTATCGGTTATAATTCAATAACTTACACTTGTCCATGGTTATTTATTAATATTATTACTAGTCCTTTTCTAGCTTTACAACATGAAATGTTCAACCATGGGGGGACTGTGAAGATTTGTTCATACAAACTAAACAATAACTTTTTTGGGTGCACTGTTACTTAATACTATTAACACTTTTGGTTTTTGTCAGTTTTACATTGTGATATGGTTTTTTGGGGTGTTATACTTTCTCTTTGGACATTCATTTATTTTTGGGGTTTTTGGGTTCTCTCCCTATGGGGTTTCTATTTGGTATGGGTCGTCTCACTTCCTTTTTTCTAGTGGATCTTCTCAGGTTTCTTATTCTTCAGTATTTTTAGTCATTCTATATTTCTTCTTTCTTCTTTCTTCAGTATTTTTGTTCATTTTATATCTCTTCTTTCTTCTTTCTTCTTTCTTCAGTACCATTCCGCTGTGTATGCCTTTGTTTCTTCTGGTCTGGTTTCTTTGTCGGGGTATCTTAATTTCCTGCTTCTATCTTACCTGGGTAATTTTGTTATTCACATTTTTAGTTTTCTGGGTTTTTAAATTTGTAGTATATAGATTATTTGCAGATTTTTTCTTTATTTTTACTTTTCTTGTGAGTATATTAATTAATAGTGCCTTTTAATTGATTCTTATCTGGATATTCCATATATTAGAGCTTTATTAATGATCATTGAGTAATTTATTTATGTGGATTATCTGTCATGCTACAAGATGTTTATTAAAAAATTAAAATCTTTGTGTAATTTATTCTCGTAATCATAATGGATAAAAGCAATTAAGTTTGCGTTATTCACTATGTCAGTACTTTGTGTACCAGCGTTGCCAACCTCGGCTCCATCTTTCCAGCTACACGTGTCGAAATCCAGCATTTTAGGCGCAAAACCAGCTACAAGGGAAAACGTTTTGCTTAGATACAGTGCTTATACGTGGACTAAAATACATTCGCGATCAGTTTTGCGTTGATGCGGCACCTAGTCAGTTCGGCTAACAAACAGATCTGCTACACGACATGATTTAAAGACATTGTTAAAGCCATTAGTTTGAAATTACTTTTACAATTATAATTAGTTTAAACAAAAAAAATACTGGGATTTTCTACTAATTGTTTTAAGATTCTAAAATTTAGGTTTAGAGCATAAAAAAATCGAAGAAAATTATGGTATATTCTATTTTTTTTAAAGTGTTCGCGGACCCCACTTTGGGAACCACTGCAGTAGAGCATTCCTATATTACATTGGTATTTCACTGGTGTAATAAAACAAGACAGTAGTTCATTACAAACTTAAGATTGCTTTATCGGTATGAATATGAATTACATATATCAATTAAACAAATTATAAGTAATTTACTTTCTTTTTAGAAAACATAGTGATTTCGTCACTAATTGTTTTGATTACATATGTAAATCATATGATATTCTAAAAAAAAGACACCTAATTTATTATTGAAGTAACAGCAAGTGTTATGGTATAGAAATATTTGTAATTTGAAGAATAAGGTAACCTTGGAAATAACCAAAGTTGCCCTTGTTTATTTCCATTGGCTTCTTTTATCCATAGCCTGTCTCAAACTGGAATAATATCTTCCTTCAATTTTCGAATTGGATCATAATTATCATATACGTAATCATATTCGCACATATCTGTAAAGAAAACATTAGTCAAAGATTAATAAGTTTTAATTTGTTTCGAGCAAAGCAAATATAATACCAATAAAATATATTCATACATCAAATAATTTTGTTTCATTTAGTATTTCAAAGAAAACTGAACTTTCTTTTAATTAATTTATGTTAATATAATGGGAGAACTATTAGTGATTAGCAAAACACTTTCGGTCGTGTAAGATCGCTGATACCGCTATTGGTATAACTGATACCACAAATATTCCCTTTCCGTGTAACAATTATGAAACAGTAATTAAAAGTGGTAAACAATTCAAATGAATTGTAATTACATACTTTTTACTACGGTGAGTAAAAGTTGATGTTCTTGCTTTGTAATTAATGCAGAGACGACAATTATATACGTTAAGATATTTGCTTTGTCTTTAAATAATACACAGAATATCATTTCTTTCTATTCGTCAACTACATTTTTATTTTTATTTAGGCGAAACAAAACACTTATAACACGAGCTTTATATTTAACACTTACTGATGACAAAAGACGTAGATCTACTCTGTACATTCCTAGAGGAAAAATATCTAGCTGTGTATGTTTCATTTCCAGAAGGAACAAATTCATCTGCACACACATTAAACGTATTAGTTACTTCACATAACTTGTAAATATAATGACTGTCTAAACTGTGTCAACGAGGATGGAATAATAAAATAACATATTGCACCAGTGTTTTATTTATATCAGACAGTTATAAAATGTATGTACTATATAACGATAATATAAAATAAGATTAGACTCTATGAAATAAACGTTATGCTCAAAGTGACAGTAGACACTATTTTACATTTAAAAAACAAAATAATTTATGATATAAAAGTGCAAAGGCTTGCTTTTCTTGTGACAAAAAGTTATATATATTTTTAATGGTAATGTTATTTGAAATAACATTTTGGAAAATATATTTAAAATTTATATAAAAAGCAGAAATATATTTTTGCATTAATAAAATAAATTAAAAGCACACTGGGTTTTAATATTTCTACATGTAATGAGAGGTCTTGAATAATTACAACACTGAGGTCAGTTAACGTAACAGTGTTACTAGAATTATAATTGAACAGTAATAGCGAACAGTGAGTCTTCAGAGCCACAGCTAGGGAGAAAACTTCATGGGTGACTAGAATGATTATAAGTTCAACAGGAAAGCATGGTGCTCTCTTACAATAATAATATAATAATTATGTGCTATATATAAACAGAAAATACACACAGACGCCCGCACACAGAGCCAGCTTGTAATGAATCTGTAGCGTGTACATTATTAGGATTTTACTGTGAACTGAGTTTTGTTCGTGTGTGGACTTGTGCGTGTATGAATCCGAGATTATGTTGTAGTAAAAAAACAATTTCAGCCGATTAATTAAAATAGATGGTGTTACTTTAATTGTATTTACCTATTTGTGCCTGACATGCTATATTTATATGTGTGCAGTGGCAGCATGATCATCGTAAATTAAAGTACGGGGGTTTCCAAACCCCACATCGCTTGTTCCACAAGTCCATTTTTAAGGATTGTCTCCATCGTATCCTTTTGTCTTCAGCTTTTTCTTAGTTTGACTAATCTCCTTTAGCCTTTTGGTTGCAAATTTAATAATTAACAATTGTGAGTCTGTGTTTTTCCATTCGTTAAACAAGTCCATATTTAATCGATTTAATCTATTAAATTATACTAGTAAGTACTATTAAATTTATTGAATGAGTTAATAAAAAGTTGTCTTCGTAATTTACGTATGTTGTATGATTTGCATTTTCACTGAAACTCATTATCTTGTCAGTGTATTCCCGCAAGTCTTTTATCTGAAACAAGTAGAACATCAAATGCACTTTGCAATAATATTCTACGTTAATAGGAAAGTTATTGTTCTACGTCGAGAACGCATATTGCTATAGATTGCTTGTGTGCGTAGTCGTATTCACGTGGAGTTTTGTGTAAGCCTACAATGTACATGTAGAGCAACGGAGTCGCCATGTTTTACAAAGCTATAACAAACTTCTCAAACGGTTACATTTTATACGTTAATTTTTTTCATAACGTAAAGCAAACTTTCGATTGGGTTTTTATTCTAGTAACTTGAACACATTTTGATAAACCGCAGTAAAAAAATATGATTTTTGCTGAAACGAGTTATGCATTAGTTAATTTAAAATAAACTTAAAAAATTTTTAAACAGTAAAGCGTATAATAAATTATTTGTCGCACAACTAAGTAACAAACATTTATTTAGAAATTCGTGACTATACAGATTTATAATTTGTTGATAAATGGTACACGTACCGGAGCCTAGTAAATTAATGTAGTTGCAGTGAACTAAGATTGATTAATAATCCCATATTTTCTCAGTCATAATCAACAAATTCTGTCTTAAAAATAAACGAATTGAATCAAGTTTTTAAACCAAGTAAATTTGGATAAACTTTCTGTTTTAAGAACGGAAAAATGCTTCAAATTGAATATAAACTTACATATTCTCTTAATAGACTACAGACAGTCTCTTGATAATACTCATAGTTAGATGGATGAAAAGTTTTGGTGTATTAACAAAACTCATAAACATCACCAGAATTACTATGCTAAACAATGAGATTAAAGTTATGACTGGTGAGAGGGCGAGCAGACCTTTAAAATACCCATAATATGTGGTTTAGGGAGCAAGAATGACCTGGCAGACATGCTATCCAACATAGCATTCTACAAGGTAATGCAGGACCTTGATACTAATGGAAATATTATCTACAGGCTAATGTATGTTTATGCCTATGCAAACGATACAGTTCTGGCAGCCAGGAGTATGCCAACTATTTTAGAAATTTTTCAAATTCTGGAGAGAGGTAATTCAAATAGACCTGAAAGTAAAGGAACAAAAATTAAATATATGGTAATCAGTGCGTCAAAGACAAGAACACTACTAGATTACAAAATTGCTATTCAAATTTGTAGAATAGGGGATTATACATTTAAAGGGTAGCACGTTTTACATATTTGGAACTGCATCTGAATAATACGAACCAGATAGCAAAAGAAATCAACAACAGGTTAACTACTAAAACCAAACATATCATGAAAATAAGAATCTTTTGCGATCCAAAATAATTTCTCGACCCACTAAAATGAAGGGCTGAAGAACTTCGCTTGAGTCAGTGGTAACCTATGGATCCGAATCTTGAACCCTTACAACAACAGTATTCGAACGGAAAGTAATAAGGAAAATTTGTGGCTCGGTAAATAAAGGATAAGTATGGAGGATAAGAAACAACTATGAGATAGATGCTATACTTCAAGGAGGAGATATACAGTAGTATGATTTATTAACTCCAGAATGATTGGGTGGTTAATGTGTGTGGAGGGAATGAGTCAAGATAGGCAGCCAAAGGGAATTCTGTACAGTGAAGTGGGAGTAGTGAGGCGGGTAGGAAGACCGAGAAGGCCTTGGTTACAAGAGGTGGAAGCAAATTTTGGAAATATGGGAATCAGGAATTAGAGACGCCTGTCAGAAGGATGAAGTGAATGGAGGCAAATGGTTGAGAAAGCCGAGGTTAACGCTGGTTGTAGCGCTTTAGGAAGAAGAAGAAAAGGCTTTATGTTAAATAAATTTAATTACACTTCTTAGTTTTCAGTGGTGGCATTGACTTTCTTACATGCACAGGCCTATGTTCGACATCTGTACTTCATTCCAGTTGAGTTGTCAGTGACGTAGTACACGACGCCCTGTTCACAGGAGTGTTAACATAGGGAAAATGTCAACCATATCAACATTATTATTGTTATTTTTATATTACTATTTATTATTTTATAATATTTGTATTAAGCATTATTATTTAATATACCGAAACGCATTCTGCTAAAAGAAAATAGACAAAAAAGGGTACGCTCACAGTAAACTATTAAAATCTAAAAATCCTAGAAACTAATAATAGTGATCAAAATTTCATACAAAAATAGTAACATTATTTAATTTTTTTAATTTTATAATTTCAATTAATGTACAGATCATCAATGTGTTTTTTGTAAGCTTTTACACCGTAAGGTTTTGTTAACACTAACCTGTTGACCACGTTTATGTATTTTTTCAATAGAAGAATCCATTTTATAACAGAACAAAATAACAGTTCAAGATAATTAAAAATAAATTACTGAATAAGTAAGAATTATCAACCGCTCAATAGCTTTTTCCAAATCCCAGCATAATTATAGTAATCAAAACATTACAAGTACACAAAACAGGAGTAAAGTGACACCGAAACAACATTGTGCATTATCTGGCCGAAAGTCTGTGAAATTCAGATTGGACTGAATGTGAACCGCACTGGAAGGAACTAATTGCAAGAACTCCCACGTATCCCACAGTGATGACGTCACTGATATTTTATCTGAAGTGAAGTGTATTTACACGTACGTACTAAAGGTGGCAGAGAATTACTTAGACTCGTCGCGTAACGGACGAATCGACTCTGTCCAGCAGCAGCAGTCCATCAGATGCAGGGCACTGCACAGTGCGTGCCCCAGTGACGGCAGCGTCCGGACAAGCCCGATGACTGCCAGTTGCTTGTCGTGTGCTTGGTGCAATACTTGTCGCAGAAACGCTGCCAGAGCTGTTGGGTTGTGCGTCGTGAGAAGACCCAATGGGTTCCTAGTACCGAGCCTCCGGTAGACGCTCTTGCCTAGTGGTCATGTCCAGACGGAATGTTATTATTTATTTATTTTTAGTGGTCGCTACAACGACATGCTCGTACTAGGTCGACTAGTACAGTATTTGTCGAGGCCGTTTCCAAGAATCACCTGGACGTGTTCGGTACTCGCCAAGACCAGCTATGAGAGGGTTTGTCTGGGTCCCCGCAGCTCGGACGTAAAATTTACGTGCAAGACGCCTTGCGGTGTCTTCCAAGGAGCGGACACCGAGTCCTCTTCTCAAAAGTCGAGAAGAAAACCGATAGGGGACTTTGGCCGCTAGCCGAAGACCTCTATCGAGAACGCTTTGCAAACTCTTTTTATGAACGGTTGCGAGGTAGCCCCAAACGGGAATAGCATAGGTAATAATCGGCAACAGATACGCGTTGACGATCAGCTTACCCAGCTTGCGGGTCATAGCCTTGTTGACGAGTATCGGAAAGAGTTGCGCAAGACGAGCGGACGCTTTCCTTCGCATCGTCTCAGCGTGGGCACGCCAGGTGAGCCGACGATCAAGGTGGACACCGAGGTATTTAACCTCTCTCGACCAGGGCAGGTACGTTGTACCGAGTCTCACTCGGCCTCGTGGTTCTTTCCGGCGCTTTGAGAATAGCACCGTGGAGCTCTTGGTTTCGTTGACGGCAACTTTCCAGCTTTCCGTCCACGTCGAATATGCATCGAGTGCGCGCTGAAGTCGTGGGATAGCCCTGTCAGCGTTCCGATCGGCGGTATAGACCTCCGTGTCGTCGGCAAGCAGGGCCATCTGGACTCCAGGCTGTCTGTCGCAGAAACGCATGTAGCATGTAGCATTGTAGTAGCGGGGCGTCTTTGCACCCGGTGCATGACTGCAGCATCTGGGTCGAGCCCAATGGCTGCCTGTGGATATACGTAGTTCTGGTTATTCGACTGATGCCTAAAACAGGAATGGACAACCGCCAACCAGTTAACTGAGAAGGCGGGGGAGAAAGGTTTTTAATTTGTATTTATTTTAAATTTTCAGCAATCAGTGGGCACTGCCGCATGAACGGGTTCAGGTGACAGATGACACCCGTTCCCAGTCCCGCGTGCAGACGCCGTGAGGCGACGGTCGCTCCCCGCGAGGCGGAGAGCCTCCGTGCCAGTGATAGCGCGTAGCAGCGGCATTCAGCGCGGTCGGCATACTAGGAAGGGAGGAAGGAAACAGTTTTGTAGGTAAATTCTGGGGCATGGTCAGATAGTGAATATGCAAATTGAGGTTTAAGTATTTTACTTAAAGTTATGGCGGGTCATCGAGAATCGCCCGAGGGCATTTGACCCGGACATGGGGAGGTGGTTGCGTGGTGCTGATGGTCCTGAGGTAAGGGAAGAAAGAGGTCTCAGCTGCGGCAAAGAGAGTCGCAGCTAATGACCAGACAAAGGCAGAGAGGGTAGGAACTCGTAGACCTCCTCGAATAACACTGTTTCTAACAAACCAAGGAGATCCCGACAAGGAACGGAGGGTTCTGGATTGGAAACTTTCCAGCCTACGCCTGTTGGTGGCGGAGACAAGTGACCACCAAACAGGTGCCGCATAGGTCAATACAGACCGGAGAAACAACAGATAGAGGGTAACTTTCGTGCGCAGCGCCAGGGGGCTGCGGCACGCGAGGTATGGGTAAAGTTTGGCTCGGACGCCGCGAGCCTTGGAGAGGGTTTCTGTCACGTGGGCGTTGAAGCATAGACGCCGGTCAAGCCGAACGCCTAGATACTTCACCGACTCTTTGTAGGCGATAGGCCTCCCTTCCAGGGAGAGGGGCTGGAATCGGGAGATGGACTTACGAGTGACACAGATCGCTTCGGATTTCTCCGTATTGATCATCACCCGCCATTTCCGTAGCCAGTTCGGAAGCTGGTCCAACTGACGCTGCAGCTGTGTACTCGCAAAACGCGGGGACACAGAGCTGTAATGATACATTGCATCGTCAGCGAACAAAGACAACGTGACACCGGGCAAGACAGGCAGGTCGTTCGTGTACACAAGGTACAGAACAGGACCGAGGACAGATCCCTGAGGTACGCCGGCGGCGACGGGACGAACTGCAGAGCAGGTTCCGTCGACGCTCACCCTGAAGGTTCGGTCGCAGAGATACGACCGGAGGAAAAACACTATGGACGGTGGTATGGGGGAGTTAGCAAGTTTGAAGAGAAGACCTTCGTGCCAGACTTTATCGAAGGCCTTGCTCACGTCCAACAGTACGGCGGCCGTAGCCGCTCGCCTGTTGGTGGCGTCAGAGTGTTGCGTTACCACGCGGACTAGTTGAAGCGTGGTCGAGTGCTCTCTGCGAAACCCGAACTGTTCGTTGCGGATAAAATTATCCAACAACGGCGAGATGCGGGCCAGCAGGAGCCGCTCGAACACCCTCGAGATGTTGAGGGTGAAAAGAGTTGAACAGCTCTAGCACGAAGTCAACGTCTGAGGCCGGGAGATATTGTAATGCAGCGGCCCCGATCCGATCAGGACCGGGGGCGCGACGGCGGTTTAGTCGGCAGACAGACGAAACGAGTTCGTCTCTGTCGAACGGGAGGTCTGCGCCAGCGGAAGGGGGAGAAAAATAACCAGATAGGAAGTTCCGGAGTTCTGCCGAGTGGGCAGGGTCCGAAATGCCTCGATGAACGGTAAATTGCGACTCCATGCAGTCGGCGAAGACCTCAGCCTTGCCTTCCGTTGAAGACACAATCCCGTTCGGGGTTTCCAGCGGGTTGCGAGTTCTCTTCTCGCGGGTCAGTCTACTCGCCGCTCTCCAGACGGAGGCATGGCAAGATATGAGTCCCATCGATCAGAGTTTACTTCCCGCAGTACCTGCTGGACGTAAAGGGTCTGTTGTTGAAATCGTCGCTTTACGACTGGGTCACGGGTTCTTTCCCATCTGCGGCGGAGCTGGCACCGTAACCAGATGGCGTGGAGTACATCCGCAGGTAAGGCCGATTTGCGATGATTCACCTCGAGTGCGTAGGTGTGTCGATCCATGACACCCTGGACCAATTTCTGAAGATTTGTGGCGCGGAGATCCAAATCGTCACGAGTGACGATAAGGTCCGCCGGGAGAGATGGCAACCTTCGAGAGAGCTTGTCATGATAGGATCGCCAGTTGACTCTCCTAACAATCTGAGCGGGAGGTCGGTCGCAGAAACGGGTAGGTACCCCCTTTTTTATTTCGGCGGAGGTGAAGGAGACGGGCTGCGATTGGCTGAACCGCTGACACGATCCACCAATGACCTGAGAGGGAAGTCTACGCGAACGCTTCGCACGGATTGGCGGGATTTGTTCGCCCACAACGGGTCGATACACTTTCGCCAGCCCGGTAAGAGTCCGGTAGACTGCCGTATGGCGATACCGAGGCAGGCGAGAGATTGGAGGGGCGAAATTGCCGACTGAAGGTGGCGCTAGGCACACCTAAAGCCGGCACAACGCCCCATCCATCTGTCGGCCTGCAACGGACCGGAGATTTGACAGGTAGGAAGTTGTTAAGATTCGATAGGTCGGTGTGTGGACAGATGGTAAGTGTGGCAAATTTTTATTTTGTGTTTACGGAGGGTCGTCGAGCAGAGCTCGAGGGCGGCGGCGTTTAACTGGTGGTGGTCCATCGTTGTTATCAAGGTGTTGAAGGTGGGGAAAGTCTGAGTTGGATGCTCGATGGAAGAAGTCGAACGTAAAAGTTCGCGCAAATCAATCGAGCGACGGAATCTTCAGCCCTCGCCTGATAGAATCATTTCTGACATACCAGGGAGAGTCGGAGATAAGGCGAAGGGTAATGGACTGAAAGGCTTCCAGGCGTTTGATGACGTCGGGGGCAATTTAGGTCCAGAATGCAGGTGCTGCGTACATAAGGACGGCTCTTAGAAAGAGCAGACATATCGAGAGCTTCGTGCGCAAAGGCAGTGGCCCTCGAGGCGATAAGAATGGCTTATAGTTTGGCTTTGACGCTTCGGGCGCGCTGGAGCACATTGAACACGTGAGCTCTGAAGCTTAGGCGTCGATCAAGAGTGACGCCCAAGTACTTCACAGTACGTTGCCAAGCGATTAGGCTCCCTTCAAGGGAGAGGGTCTGGCATCGGGAAGTGACCCGACGGGAGAAGGCAATCGCCTCGGATTTCTCCGTATTGATTGCCACCCGCCATTTCCTTAGCCAGGCCGGTAGTAAAGCGAGCTGGCGCTGCACCACGTCAGTCGCAAAACGAAGTTTTGCAGAACTGGTGTGGTACATCGCATCGTCCGCATAGAGAGAGAGCGTGATTCCAGGCAATACTGGCAGGTCGTTCGTGTACACTAGGTACAGAACGGGGCCGAGGACAGATCCTTGAGGGACGCCAGCGGCGACAGGGTGGACAGAAGAGTACGTCCCGTCGACGCAGATCCTAAATTTGCGGTCGCAGAGATACGACCCCATCAGATGTACAAATGAGGCTGGGAGAGGGGAGGTGGCTAGTTTATAGAAAACGCCTTCGTGCCAGACTTTGTCGAAGGCCTTGCTCACGTCCAGAAGGACGGCGACAGTCTGATGGTTTCTATTGATGGCGTCATTGAGTTGCGTGACAATTCGGACAAGTTGAAGAGTGGTCGAATGCTGCCTGCGGAAGCCGAATTGTTCCTGCCGAATGAAATTATCCAGCAGGGGAGTAATTCGGCGATGCAGGAGGCGCTCGAACACTTTTGATAAGACTGGCAAGAGCGAGATTGGGCGATGATTCTCCGGGAGTGTACGCAGCTTGCGAGGCTTCGGTAACATGATGACTTTGGCTCGTTTCCAAGGGCTGGGGTAGTAATGGAGCCGGAGACATCCATTGAACAGCACGTGTATAAGTGAAACGAGACTTGCTGGGGCGTTAAGTAGGGCCGCTGCACCAATACGGTCCTCGCCGGGCGCCCGCTTGGGGCGCAGTCGACTAATGGCCGTTTCTACTTCAGCCTCGTCGAACGGATCGATGGGGTCTGTGGGAGGGCGGGAAAAATATCCAGATAGGAAGTCTGCGACGGCGGCCGTGTAGCCGGGGTCACAGACGCCTCTGTGAACGGTAAATTGTTCCTCCATGGTATCGGCAAAGACTTCTGCTTTGTCGGCCGCGGAGTACACAATCCCGTTCGGTGATCGTAGGAGGTAGCGGGTCCTTTTCTCGCCAGTGAGTCGGCTCGCAGCCCGAAAAACGGACTGGGGCGTGACTTCCAGAGACTCAAGATATGAGTCCCATCGATGAGCTGTGGCATCAAGCATAAGCTGCTTGACAAGGTCTGATTGGGCTTTCAGCCTGCGTTTTACGGCAGGGTCCCGGGTTTGTTGCCATCGCCGGCGGAGCTGGCGCCGTTTGCGGATGGCCAGAATCACCTCTTCAGGTAACTGCGACCTTCTGTTGGGCGCAGGGACGTGATAGGTGTGTTTGTCCATCGCGGACGTGACGACTTCTTGGAGATAGTTGGCCAATCGGTCTACATCACCCGGGCTGGAGATGTCGACCGGGGGGTCAGATGGTACTGTTCGAACCAGTTCATCATGGAACGATCGCCAATTGACTCTCGTTACATGATGGGGAGGCTGGAGAGGTGTGTCCAGCGTGGGCCGAACAGTGAGTAGTACAGGGTCGTGATCAGACGAGAGGTCTGACACGGCTTTGATAGCGATAGGGTAGGCCACGTCTTTGACAACAGCAATGTCAAGGACGTCTGGTAGTCCCCCTCTGTTGGGGACTTAGGTCGGTGATCTAGGACCGAGAGCGTTCACATGAGGATGACTTTGAACGTATGGGTACAACGAGCGTCCGTATGGGTTTGAGACACGGCTGTTCCACAGGGGATGCTTACTATTAAAGTCTCCGGCTGCGGTGGTTGGTAGAGGGTCTTCTAGTAGAGCGTCCCATTCATCCTCGTCGGTCGGTGGTCCACCTCGGGGTGGGAGGTAGACTGAAACCAGTCGCACCTCTCGATCCCCGATGCAGAGAGCAACCGCCGTCGCCTCCAAGCGACGAGTAGTAGGGTAAGAATGAGAGTTCTAACGCGGAAGTAACGTCACATCCCCCCTTTTGGCGCGAAATTCAAAAATCCAGGTGGTGGGGGTAGACTTCCGCCGCAGCGTGTCGTCTTGTGCAGAGGTTATGATGGACCGGGGGGGTAGTGTTGTGTCCCACGTGACCTCGATGGGCGTACCGAAGTTGTCGGCGTTCGGCCATGTTGTCGTCGTCGTCCATTTTGTGGGGTTACGTGTGCGTTGATTGGCGGAGGCGTGGCCGCCGTTCGCTGTTCGCCGTTCGCTGTTCGCCGTCCGGCGGGGGCTTGGCCGCGGCCTGGTCGTGGCTTGACCGCTGCCAGGAGTGGTGGGGTCGTCGTCCATTTTGTCGGCTGTGTGGTGGCCATGTTGGGAAAGCTGGGATGTTGTCGGATTGTGCGTGTGTGCTGGTTAAGGTTGGGCCACGTTGCCGCATCGTGGTGTGTTATAGTGTATGGTTTGGATATATGATTTGTTTTTCCGGAAGGGTATCCATGTTGGAAAAGCGTCGACGTTGTCAACTTGTGCCGGCCACGTTGTCGGCTCGTGCATGTGTTATAGTGTACGGGTTTTGTATATGTTTACACTGCCACCATTGTCTGTCGACGTTGTCAACTTGTGCGCCACGTTGTCGGTTCGTGCATGTGTTATAGTGTACAGGTTTTGTATATGTTTACACTGCCACCACTGTCCGTTGACATGAAGAGGTGAATTGTGCATTGTTGCCAACTTGAGAACTGTGGGTTCAGATATTTACACTGCTACCGTGCGGATATCGTCGATGTGAAGAGATGAATTGCAGTGTTGCCAACTCGTGAACTGTAAATTTGAATGTGTGCTTTTGTGGTAAGTATATATTGTAAAAATACAAAAAATGTGCACATCATCGATGTGAAACTCTTGTTGACTGGCTATTGCGGTGTAATTGTTTTGATTGACACTTCACTTATAAAACATGCATGATAGAAGGAAAAAGGATAGTTGAAAAGAAATAACTAAGCAAATCAAAAAATTTACATATTTATATTGTAGCAAACAATTTTAAGATACAAATTTCAAATACAATATATATATACAGAAAAAAAAACATTAAAATAGACATATAAATATTATAATTTAATGAAAAAAAAATAGAAAATTCAGTTTATATTACATTTTATATACAATATATATACAGAAAAAAAATACGGATACAATATATATATACAGAAAATAAAACATTATATAAAAAAAAAACATCACTTTGTACATTACAATATATATATATAGAAAAAAATACGGATACAATATATATATACAGAAAATAAAACATTATATAAAAAAAAACATCACTTTGTACACGAGCATCATACATTTAATGTGCACGACCATCTGTAACAGAAACAAAAACAATATTAGTGATGTATAATTGATACGTGTAGGATGGATTAGAATAATGTGTACTGTTACATACCTCAAAAATGCATGCGTGCATAAAATGGGTGTATTGGTCTGCTGAATGCATACACTCTACATTGCGGACATCCTGGTGGCGACCCCTCCAGTGCCACGGTTTGGAACCAATTAATCATGCATAAATAGTGGTAAGTATGCCCACACATTAAGCCGAGGAGTCTCTGCCCCTCAGTATTATTTTCTTGGCACACACTACAAGATGTGTGCCCTAACATACCCTGAATGGGGCAGAGGTCTCCACGGCTCCATCGCCACGTCGGAAATCTACTTCTTAGAAGTAATCTCATCGTGGCGACTTCGCTATGCATCCTTGGTGGTTCCACCGTGTCGATGATATCGTAAAACACGCATGGTGCGTCTTCTGGAGGGGACTGTAAACGAGGATCGTGTCGCATATGCTGTTGCTGAGGTTGTGGTTGAGGCTGCTGAGGCTGCTGAGGTTGTGGCTGCTGTTGAGGCTGTGGGGATTGCGGTTCTGGTCGTCGTTGATTTGTACTGATCCATTGCGGACGCGGTTGCGGCTGTTCCTGTGGTTGTGGCGGTGGTGGTGGTGATTGTGGTGGTGATTGTGGCGGCGTGATTGTTATGTGCCGCGCTTGTGGCCGAATATCACTGGTGAAAAGAAAAAAAAATATAAAAATCATGTAAAAAAAAACATGAAAGTATGTACACATAAGAAGAAGACTTACATATTAAATGTGATGGTTGGTAATTGTTGTTGTTGATGCTCATCAACATTATTTTCATCATCATCATTATTATTGCTTTCGTCAAGCAGTATTGTATCACTGTCACTATCATCATCACCATAAACCATCATCTCATCATTGCTGAAAAAAAAGTACACTTTTAATACCAGATGTAAACGCAATAGTACAAGTGAACGTTAATGAAAAAAAAACGTACCGACTCGTGCCGGCTTCCTGAGATGCAGCAGCAGCAGCAGCAGCAGCGGCAGCAGCAACAGCAGTAGCAGCAGCTGAACCGGTAGCATCACTGAAAAAAAAAGAATAAATTTGAATACCGAACGTAAACGCAATAGTACAAGTGATTGTTAATAAAAATGGACTTACCGACTCGAGTTTTGTTGTGATACTGAAGGTCCCAATAAGGCCTGTCGTAACCTTTGGGAACTATAAAAAATAAACAGTAAGTCAGTCGAATGTTGTATTCTGTTTGTACTCGTTAAATAAAGAAAAATGTTGTAATTTACCTTCGAACTCGTCGCTGCTCCTCACAGACTCTTTTATATATTCTGTTATCACTTCCGCTCATTCTGTAAAACGTAACAAGAAAAATGTTGTATAGTAATTTGCTAACACCAATTGAAAATTAAATGAAAGTAAATAAATAAATTTTATATTTGCAATACAAGTTTATTATTACCATGAGTTACTGCTCTGTGTATCTTAGTCTCTTCATGTTAGGACTGGTATCGTCATTGGTTAACGCACGTTTACACACTCTGTAGTGTCCGTACGCGAGTGTAGTTACACCATCGTCCAGTACGTACCTCTTATCGTCATAAGGAGACAGGGAAAGTTTTGTTACACGTTGCGTGTACAGCTTATGACGATCGCTTCGTATACACTCGGCAGAGGTGAAAACTGTACGACTATCGAAAAGATACTCGCTGTATAACTGATGACGTAACCTTTTTTTATTGCCGTTCTTGGAACACCTTTCGCCACCTTTTTGTCGGTACAGTCGGACAACAGGAGCGAGTAACATTTAGCTCTGAGTCCGACGAATTCCCTGATGGGTTTCCCATTAGTTTCATCCTTGAACTTCCCCACGACTTTTTTGTTGTCGTCGCAATGACAAGGATGATCTGAGGGATAGTCCGACGTGTCGAAAAGGTGGAGATCCTCTTTCATATCCAAGTACACATCGTCAGTCTGTATGCTGTAAAGTAAACTGTCGGTATCGGTCATAGTAATGTTAATCGTTGTCCGTACTTGCTGACAGCGTACCGATAATGAAAATCGTACATTATCAATTTACTGACATCAAGTACTGTGAAACCAACATACACTGGACGGGAAAGGTATATAGTTCTGTTTCGTAAAGCCAATCCGACCAAGTCGTCGGTGTAGCGGATCATACGCTTTAGTCGTGGATTGGAAACAAGTTTCTGCAGCCGCCCTTTGGTAGAGACTAGTTGGAAGTCTATTCGTTTCCTTACGTTCTCCAGCGATTTACCATAGACAGCGTTGACTATCAGTTTGAAAAAATCTTTTTCAAAACTGTTGGTGGCTGCTGCTCTCTTTTGTGTGTTGAAATCGATAAACGGTTTCATCCACGCTTTCTGTTTAAAACTCAACACCCTATGGATCGCTTTCAATTCTAGACCAAGGTTCAGATACAACTTTAAATTTCGAAAATGAAGAACGTATTTTTGCTTATCGTCCAAAGTCGTTAGCAACTTGGGGACGGACGATGAGGGCGTTTCTGATCCGTTATACCCTTTTGTATAGTGTAGTCGTGTGTGAAGTCGTCGAGAGTACGGTGAAAGTATGTCAGGATTGACGCAGGAACGCACAGGTGCTAGTGGATAATCTGAGTGAAGATCATGAAGTTCGGATGGATAGTGTAGGTCGACCTCAAGTATGTAGCCCATGTCACTGTCATCACTCAGAGTACGTACGTTCAGTGAGTCGATCTCGTTACGATCGAGCCATTTAAAGTCACCGTAAGGGAGTGGCTGTGACATGGCTGCACCGTAAAGGTTGTTGCAGTCGGTGTACAATATGAAAAAGGTCGGCTTTGAAGCATCATACTGATCAGCGATTAGCGGGTTGTTGGCCTTGGCATAGCGGTTGGGTACCATGCTAACACCACCGCGAACGGCTGATTCAATAAAAAGATGCTGATCTATATCCGTCAACAGTTCCAGTCGCACACCGGTCATCTTTAACATCGCGTGCCAAGCAACGCCGGGAAGCGAGTAAAGATGAGCCGGATCAATCTGGTAGTACCGTATGGCCATCTCACGAAACGCCTCGAAGACGTCAGCCAGCAGCAGTACATCTGTTTTAAGATAAAGATCGTGATAATCACCCAGCGTGCGGATTCCGAAAGTCTGCCACACATTCTGTGCATGTGCGTAATCTTCGTCCAACACGGGTGATTCACTCAGCCTATTGAAAAAGTGTTCGCGTGCGGGCAGACATGTTTCGTCGAACTTCTCGCTACCTGTCATGTAATCGTAAGGGTACACCCCCTTACGTAAGAGTAGCTCGAAGTGTTCTTCGAAACATTGCTTTGTTAAAGCGAAATCCGCACCGTTCGCGCGCAAGTTTCCAACAAGTGTATCCAAGGACGTGTTCAAAAATTGTAACGTGTCTACGAAACGTAGGGCACCCAACGTGACTGATACGAAGCGTTCACTAGTGGTAGCGATACAAGTGAGAGTTTCATCATTGTATTTACCCAACCCTTGTATCAAGTGATGTGCGTCGTAACCTCGTAAGTTATGGAAAAAGACAGGAATATGTTGGGCGGACTTGGAGTTGAGGTTACATACGTTGTGAGCTGCGCCAAGGTATCGTCCAGTCAGATGACAATGGTTGCGCACCTTGTCATCATCAGTCAGCGGTTTTTCGCAGAGATGGCATACGACAGCATTCGTGAAAGGTAATACGTCACGGTCACTCATAGTCATAGGGATAGTGGTACGCATGATCCTGTACAGTTCATGCTCTTCATCGATTAGTCTATCTAAAAAGGTTTCTATCACGTTCACACCGCGATAAACGACCTGTGGTTTGAAAATGTTACCCTCGTGGTCGACTATGAGGTAGGAAAAACCTGAAGGAAGATGTAACGACTCTGTTGTGGTGGACGATGTGTGTGGAGGAGCATCGCAACGATGGCAAGGTACAATGAACGATTCAAAGTCTGCATATATAGCGAAAGGGACTTTATGACAGTACGTGTAATTTTTGAAGTACATAACCTTCTCCTTCTCTTTCGTTGGTAAACGAATTCTTTGTTCACCATACGGTGAACAACGAGGGACATGTTCACTAAGGAGTCGTTCTTCACAGAATCTATGCAGACAGTAGTTGCAATAGAAAGAACGTCCGTTGTGTTTGGTTAGTGAAGATAGTAAGCGGCTAATATTTTTTATTAAACAGTAATGTTTTCGGTCAGCGGTGGTGAGAAGTAATAGATTAAAATGGTGTTGTCTGTCACTGAAAGGAGTTATTCTTAGCGGGTAAATTTCATTTTCTTCGTAACCAAAAACATTTATAGAAATGTCAGAATTGTCTCGTTCGAACTTCACAATATCGCATAGGCGGGTGGGATAAGTTATACCAGAAGTGGTGATACTGTGAATATGTAATTTGTATTTGGATACACGCTCGCTGTCTCTGTGTTGTGGAAACAGTGCGGCCAACACTGAGCATATAAAACACATTTGATCGCCTGTATTGTTTACATTGATGATGGATTTAGTACAAGACAATTCAGGAGGTGTACGGATGAAACTGGAGGCGGCCAGCGGTTGGTATCGTGAGAGAACGAGTTCTAACGAGATTATATGATCCAACGCCCAACCGCTACCCTCACGAGTGAATTTATAAATCGATTCGATGATTTTTTCGTACGAAGCTTCTAAACGTTCAGGCAATACGTTCTGATCAGCGATCAATGTCGTATGACATCGTCCATGAAAATAGCCTTCACTCGTCACTTCTTCGTCCTCGTTCGTGTCGGCATTTACAATGTACTTGACAAATCTCGCTTTTAGCGCTATATGCCACTTTATAGTAAGCAAACGTGTCAGTTCGTTTAGAATGTCCGTACGTAACATATCGTGAATTTCATCGAAAAAGGTAATGACATCGTTGACACATTCTTCTTCTTCCTCTACAAGAGGTGTGTAAACGTACGACACCAACGAGCCACGCAACGAATGTTTACGATCAACAGAAAACGTCTGCATTGTTAGAATAACGATAAAAGCAAAATCAATTACTTGCTCACTTGAAGAACATTAGAATACTGATACAAAGTTAGAAAATAAGTAACATTTTATAAGCAGTGCGTGAAAGTTAGCCTGCGCGACACTCGAAGGTGAACGCAGGCAGCGATCATCGCTCCAATTATACTATCTATGATGAGTGCGTGCGCAGCTATTTGTTCCCACTACTGTGCTTTATTTCATACCGACCAATTGACGACAGCAATCCCCACTACGATTGCGCGCGCAGCTACCACTGAGGAAGTGAAATGCAGCGCAACAAACCAACATTCTTGCTTCAGATATGGACGTGCACACATATTCTTTTGCAAGCCGATTAAAAAGCTTTTATAACATCCATCGTCGAGGTAACATTAAATTTTACTTTCGTAAATTTCCGAATACGAGCGTGAGATTTTTTGACCTAGCCAAAGCCGGGTTTATTTATGAAGGCGATGATGATGTTGTAAGATGCTGCAATTGTAAAATACGAATTATGGATTGGATGGCGGGTGATGATCCTGTCCAAGTCCATAAGGCGTCAATGCCTACATGTAGTTTCGTTCGTGAACACTTGTAGAAGTCGACGCACGCAAAAACGGCTCTTTTCAGAGCCAACATAAACTCATGTACAAACATACCCGTTTGGGTAGTACTAGTAGTACTCTGTGTTAGTACTATACTAGTACTAATAGTACTATATATATTACTATTACTAGTACTACTACTAAATGTGTGTACACAATTCAATGTCTGACTGATGGCGCCAATGATAAAAAAATAAAACAAAAGATTTCATAAAAATTATACCTATTAAATATCATGACAATTTCGAAGCTGTATCACTTGCATCACAGATCGATGACACAATGGATGTTTATCGATACGATGATGGGAAACATTTCACACTAACAAAACCGTTACGAAGCGCGATACGTTCCAACTTGTGTTCTATGTATTTTGTGAAGAAAAAACGGTTTTGTGGTAACTACTGTACACGTTATAAGTTTGGTGTTGACAAATATCACGGACGTTGTTGGCGTCACATAAAGAAACGTAGCGGTTATCTGCCGCCGATCGTGTTGTTGATGATAATCTCTGATCGTATACACAACAAATCACGATGGCTTCATTTTATCGAAGAGTGTGATCGAAACAATGTACCGATTGAACTCGTGGTTTATGAAAAGAATATGTTCAAGTGTACAGTACGTCACGCGTGGAATTTTATTTCACGTTTCCGACCGATTCCTGAACTGTATCATGCCGTTCAACGTGTTCACGGCTTACATGATTCACACGGACAAATGAACTACGCGACTGTGTACACAGACATGCTCGCCTACGGAAGTTCAATCCCACACGCTTTGTGTTGCATTGTCATTACAGAGCGCACTATTCCGATACGTACAGCGATTGAAATATACAGAAGCGCGATTATGATAGCACCAAAGTGCGCAGTGGATCCTAGCTACAACGTAAGTTTTGACGTGCGCTGCCCGCCATCTTCGTTACCGACACTTGCGAGAGGGAAACAGTTCACATTGGTGAACAACAAGGCGCAGGGATTGTTTTCAGTAGCCTTTCTGAAGGAATCATTGCCTACACTCCGCAAGTATTGTGAATACTTCGGTCTGCAGTATTCACATGAAAAAGGGTACACAGTGAAAGATCGACGTTTATACGAACAGTGGCAACGATGTACAGGTGCTATGGCAGACGAGTTTTGGTTGTTGAACTCGTATCTTATACACCTGCATATGGAGTCGAGAAGTCATCGTCCGATCACAGAACTCAAAGCTAAACACATGTGCGAGCATCTACCCGTAAACGATAACGTCATAGTCGCGGAAATGCACGAGTATCGTGCCAACGTTATACGCAGCGTCATGTTCAAAGACATGAATTCCGTCAAGACCGTAAGAGCGTTGGACATGAAACAACACACGCTCATGAGATATTACATCGGTATGAGTCTCGTGCGTAATGGACGTATGAAAATCAGTTTAGCGCATGTTTTAACGTACTTACGCAATCACAAGAAGAACGCGTTGTTTTTCCGTTCGGTCGAGATGATATAACTGGACGTGGAGTGGAAATCTTACTACAGTCACGCGATGGAAAGCAGACGTACTAGAACGGTACCGAGGAGAGTTACATTCAGCACTGAGTTAACGCTTTACCACGTTCCGACGTATTGTGAATCACGGTTCGTACGATATGAGAATGAAACGACAGGTGAAGAACATACAGCAGAGCGTTCGCAAGACTATCGCGAAGGAGTTGCACAGACCGGTAAGAAGGAATTTTCCGAGACGTGCGGTGGAGTTAAAGGGACTTCACGACTTGTACCAAGCGGACCTGGTAGAGATGATACCGCACGCGAAGGTGAACAAGGGATTCAAGTACCTTATGACAATCATTAACGCGTTTAGCAAGTACGCGTACGCTGTTCCGTTGAAAACAAAAACGGGCGTAGAGGTCGCACGAGCTCTGGAACCGATTCTTCGTGCTAATAAAATGAAATATCTGCAGACAGACAACGGGAAAGAGTACTATAACAGTAGCGTACAAAAATTGCTGAGCAGATACGGTATCACACTCTATTCCACGTATAGTGAAAAAAAGGCCTCCATTGTGGAACGTTTTAACCGTACGTTGAAAACGCACATGTATCGTGCGTTCAGTGAACAAGGTCATTATCGTTGGTTGGATATGTTGCCGGAACTAGTCAACACGTACAACAACAGCGTGCACAGAACGATTGGAATGAAACCGTGTCAGGTGAAAGAATCCAACGAACGTACAGTGCTACAAAGGATTCGTGTGAACACAGCGAGGAGCATCGTTTATAAACGACCGAAATTCAAAGTAGGCGATCGTGTGCGTATAAGCAAACACAAAATGACATTCGCCAAAGGATACACACCAAATTGGACAAACGAGATATTTCTCGTTCATTCGGTGCGTACCGGCAGCGTACCCATTACCTATTCGCTAAAGGATCATACAGGAGAAGTGTTGAAAGGTGGTTTTTATGAACATGAAATCAGTAAATCGAACGTTGGTGACGTGTACTTGGTAGAAAAGATTGTACAACGTAAAGGCGATCGTGTAAAAGTCAGATGGTTAGGATTCGATGGTAAACACGATTCGTGGATACACAAGAAGAACTTGCTATAACAACTATTCGACTCATGGAAATAGAACCAGTATGCATCGATGCGTTATGATGACAACATGCACGCTGTGTACAGTGTAAAAGACATTGTGTCACATCCTGGTTACGATGAGTACATCGTGAACACGACTGCAAACGACGTTGAACGCATGCGTAGGATCTTGACAGTGCACGAGTACTGGCAACGGGTTATCAATCGTGTGAAGAGATTCCGTCTTAACGAAATAGTACCAAGTGATACCGGATTCGATCACTACAAAGAATGTGTTTGGTCGGATCCGAACTGTGAAACGGGTCCGGACACTTGTGTATGCAGTTACATATCTACCGACTGCTGCAATATAGTGCGACTATTAAATAGACTGTGCACGGAACGTCAACATGAAAATATTGCAACAAGCGCACAGATTAAAAATAAAGGACGTGGGCTATTCGAAATTGTGCGGCGATGGTGGTGGAGGTGGTTGTGGCAGAAAAAAACGTAAACACGGACGTCTTCTGCCCGATACCGTTCGTTCGATCATCTGCGGACCTTCTGCGTGCGGGAAGACAAACGTCATGTTCAACCTGTTGTTCGATGTAAACGGATTAAGATTCGCGAACTTATACGTGTTTTCTAAATCACTATTTCAACCCAAATATCAGATGCTGGAGACCTTGATGACACAACTTTCCAACGAAGGAATGGGTTATCACGCCTACAACGATAACGAAGAGGTACCGCCTCCCGACGAGGTCGATCCTGATTCTATTATGGTGTTCGATGACGTGTCTTGTGAAAGACAACACAATATACGCAAGTATTTCTCTATGGGACGTCACAGCGGTGTGGACGCGTTTTACCTTTGTCAGACGTACAGTCAAGTGCCAAAACAGTTGGTTCGTGATAATGCCAATCTAATAGTATTGTTCAAACAGGACGATCGCAACTTGAAGCATGTGTATAACGATCATGTCAACACGGACATGAAATATGACACGTTTAAGAACATGTGCGCTGAAGCGTGGAAAGATCGTTACGGCTTTCTCGTTGTGGACAAGGATTCTTCTATCGACACCGGTAGGTACAGAGTCGGTTTAGATCGTTTCATAGTAGTAGCACCTAACGATTAAACAAAACAAATTGTCAAAAGTTTAGCTAAATACACGTGTCCTGCTGTCAACGACTTTAGTTGTCGTACTACCGTTTATCGAGATGGATGACAAGAAAAAACGATTAGCACGTGATATCGACACGATCAGTGATGACATACGGAAGAAATACCGTGCGTTAAAACATGGTATTCGTGAAGAAGAAGCAACGTTATCCAAAAGTTACAAACCGATTCTGGAACCGTTACAAAATATTTCGCAAGCATTGCTTGAAAAGAAACGTAAAACAACAAATGAAAAGCCGATAAGAGTGAAAAAAATGAAACGAGAAGAAGAAGAGGAAGAAGAAGAAGAAGAGGATCCAATAGATGCAATTAGTAAGAGCGATGTAGGAACACCACTTCGTTCCCGAACGAAACCGTCTTTCCTGAAAACACCCGTGATAGCCGAAACATCAGGTGATGACGATGAGGACGATCCTAGTCAAAACATTGAAAAAATGTTAGACACACCGGAAGGAAGACGTGAAGCGCGTAGATATTTTCAGGACAAATACGACAGTGAATCGTTAGCGAACAAGTACATGCGTATGATCGTTTCGTCCGAACGCGATCGTCTGATGGACTATACGTACGGTGTAAGACATGAAAACGGAAAATGGATGATTGGTGATTCACAGTTCGAAATCGATAAGGACGATACGATTCTTATCAACGGTAAACGATACAAAGGTACACCAGGACTCTACGAACTTGTATTCATGAAGCATCCTAATGAAAATATTTACAAGGAATCAGATCTGAAAGCGTACAAAGATATACTGCGTAACACCAACGCGCATAAGCAGTATTACTTAGCGAACGCACAGGTGAACGCGAACAGAGGTGTAAAGTATAAACGAATAATATCGCAACTGTTTCCACCGAAACGTACAGGACAGGGGCATAATAATATTGATACATCGTATATGACGCTAACGAGAAAAAAAGACAAAATCGATTACGTGCACTGGGACGATCCGAACGAACTGGTGGACAGATTGCGACTGTTAATGGCATCACAACGTGTTGGAAACAGTGGGCACACGAACGAAATCGTCTCCATAGTGGAAGAACTACGTGAAGCAGACATAATCGTATAACAAGAGCGGTATATATCATCATCTGACATTAGCAGCAGCAGCAGCATCATCGTGATGGAATGATCTTAAAGGACTCGTTAATGCCATGTGCTCCCTATTTGATTCTGAAAGCCGATAAAGTATAAATAATACTGTCGTACACGCACCGGGGGACATTCCACGTTTGGTTGTGACAACATGGATATCGTGCTACTGTTTATTATTGCGTGCACAAGTGCTGTCGTCGCATCGTCCGTTAACGCTAACGATGTAGATTTCGCTATAGATTATTTGGTGCGATACGGATACGTGCCCGACGATAGTTTACGACTCACGGACAACACTACCATCGATATGGACGCCTACCTTCGCACGTTTCAAGTGAATTACAATTTAACCGTAAATGGAGAATTGAACAATGAAACGATGAATCTGATGCGTGCGCGGAGATGTGGTAACGAAGATTTCGTGTCGTACACCTTACGAACGCCGTGGGCCAAGAAACGTCTGTCGTGGCGATTCTTTCACGGTAGCGTCAGCGCTATAGAAGCGTCGCGACAAGCGTTCGCTGTGTGGCAGAAACATTCGAATCTGGAATTCGAATATCGACCCAACGACATAAACGCAGACATGGTTATCGCTATGAAATATTTTAAACACAGGTGTCTGACTTCCAGGTGCACGATCTGCGGGTACGATTTGGACGGACGAGGAGGTATACTCGCTCACGCTTACTACCCGCCCGATTTACCGTATAACACTACTGAAATACATATGGACTACTACGAGTCGTGGAATTATACAAACGCAACCGAAATACCGGACGATCAGACCAGTTTTCTTCAGGTGCTAACGCACGAAATCGGACACGCGTTAGGACTGTCACATTCCCTCGAGAGGGATTCGATCATGTACCCGTTCTACGTACCACGCTCGGACGGACCGTTCGACCTGAGAGACGACGATATAAGAGGCATTCAACGCTTGTACGGGAAGCCGCTGCCGCCGCCACCGCCCGCTACGACGACGACGACAACGTCAACGTCGACGACGACGTCAACGACGACGACGACACCGACAACGAACGAGACCGTGCGGACGACAACGGATTTATGTCGACTAAAGAACGTTAACCAATTTTTAATAATCAACAGACATCTGTATATCGTGCACGATAACTTTTTGTGGACATTGGATATCGAGTCGAAGCGAACGGGTGAGAGTCCGCTTCTGTTGACGGATTGGTTGACTTTCTTACCGCTGACGTTCACCAACGTTTCGGCGATGTACCAGAGACCGCGGACCGAAGAAGTGGTGCTTTTCATAGACAACTATGTATACATGTTTGATATACACAGTCTGCAGCCAGTGAACGGGTATCCGCGTTCAATCACAACGCTCGGTGTTCGCACGATGACGAAAATAAACGCTGCAATACACACGTACACGGGTCGAACTCTTCTGTTGTACAACGATATGTATTACAGTGAGATAGACGAGTGCACGTTCACGATCAAGAAACATGGTTATGTTAAAGATCGTTTTGTCGGCTTACCAGAAGCCGTTGATAGTGCGTTCCGATATATCGACGGAAAAATTTATTTCTTCAAAGACACACACGTATACGTGTACGATGAATTTCTAGATACGATTGTAAAAGGAAAACATAACGACGCACTCTGCGTTGTCGGAATAAAATGCATAGACAGTACGATCGTATCAAAACTAATCGATTTATTACGTGAATACGTATAAATGCCGTGCACAACGAACGAGGCGCATCATTCACGAGATAAGTGTCGACAAGTTTGGCAGACACCAGAGCGCTGTCAGAGCGCGAAGAGAGACGCGACGCAGTCTGCGAGAGGATATTGGTATCACAATGACCGAGGACGGACACTTTGATGTAGCGGGAAAAAAATACATAATTTGGGCGAACCGCGCGATGATAGCGATGCCGTTTCACTGCGCTTTGTGCGTGACAATTGTCTGTTAGCTGGCGATCCGTCGACGGCGGCGCAAGGAATAGATGCGAAAGGTCGTAAGCTCGTCAACGTCGGCGCTCCTGTCGATCTCGGGGATGCTGTCAACAAGCAGTACGTAGACTACTCGTGCTTACGTTTCACACAATTGGTACCGAACAAGAAGAACGGTGCTGTCGTCGACGCACGAGACCATCGCATACAGTCTCTGAGGGAACCGATTCGTGCGAGAGACGCCGCGACCAAAATATACGTGGACTCGAAAATCATACCGAAGGATACGAACTCTAACCTAATGGTCGGCAATGTGCGGATAACACAGTTAGCTCCACCCATGAACAACAAGGACGCAGTGAATTTTTGAACCGACACACGATCACCGCGGTAAACGATGCTTATTTCAACGCGCAAGGAAAAACCATTCTAAACGTTGGCGATGGTGGCGCACGGGCCACAGATGCAGTGAACGCGCGTCAATTGGAGGACGTGAAGCGGTACGCGAAGAGCGAAACGTACAAACTCGCAAAAGTGTTCCAACATCGTTGGGAGAAAGTGGTATCGTATATCTATAAATTGCATACACGCGCAGCGCGTACTTCACTTGGTGCCGAAGAGGCAGACTTACTACTTATGAACAAGACGGAGACGAGCGTTGGATCTGGACAAATCCAACAACGAGCAAGATTGGAGATCTCTTTATTGAGAGCAAACGAAACAGTAGTCATGTATGAACTACGTAGCCGTGTTGATAAAAAAAAGGGGGCGTGGTCTTATCGGAAAAATAGTTAAAAGCGCGGTAACACTCGTCGCGAAGTCAGTACCTACACTGATCAATCGAGCGGTGGACGTATTACCGGTAGAACTACATCTGCCTGGCTACAGGTTCTGCGGACCAGGAACGAAACTAGACTAGAGATTGAGTCGTGGTGATCGAGGAATCAACGAGTTGGACGAAGCCTGTCACGAACACGATATCGCTTACAGCAAGTACAAGGACAACGAACGACGAGGTATAGCGGATCGTGTGCTAGCCGGTAAAGCGTGGGAACGAGTTAAAGCTTTGAATTCAGGCATCAGTGAAAGAGCGTACGCAGCAGCCGTAGCAGCAGCAATGAAGGCGAAATCTGCGTTAGGCAGCGGGCTATGCTGTAGTGGTGGTGGTAGTGTGCGTAAACGTCAACGTCGCACCAGACGACGCAAGCCGGTTCGACGCACGATAATCAGGAAGAGGAGGAGAACGACGACAACAGGGACAGGAAAACGACGAAGAAGGAGTGGCGGTAAAAAGGCTTCAGGACTCTATCTTCGACCGTACCGAAAAAACTAATCAAAATACCCGTGCGTCCATTGTCCGATCATGATCTTTATGAGTACACGAAACGATTGCGTATACCCTATTTCAGAGGTGTGTACATGCGCGACGCACTTCCTAGTACATCACCGTGGGTGAACGAAAGTGCGATCGTGAATCTGGACGATGCTAGCGGACCGGGCACGCACTGGGTATGCTACAAGAAGCGAGGCGACAGAGTCTGGTACTTTGATGGATTCGGCAATCTACGTCCACCTGTCGAGCTAATGCGGTACTTTGGATCGAACGTGACCGACGTTCATTACAATTACATGCGAAAACAGCCGTCAGATACGGTCATCTGCGGACATTTATGTTTAGAGTTTTTGACATCGAACGATCAGTAAACTACAAGATGTCTTCGCTTACGGTCACCGTCACAGGAACGGATCCGAGCGCACTGGTTTGTGACTTTTTTCCACCGCTTAAATTGACGGACGGTGAATGGTACGCAGGACTGCTGGACTTTACCACGTACAACTCTATACCGAACGTGGAGAGTGGAAAAAACAATGTCTTTCCTGTACTAAAGGGAGCACGTAAAACGTTAGACCCTGTCAATATACCGACCGGTGTGTATGAAATCAGTGATATTGAAACGTACCTGAAAAAAGAACTAGTAGACCCGAAATTTTCTCTACGACCCAACAACAACACATTGAAATGTGAAATTTATTGTTCATACGATATCGATTTCGGATGTACGGAACATACGATCGGTACCATGTTGGGTTTTTCCAAGAGCCGCAAGTTAGAAGCGTATATATTACACACGTCGGATGCGCCTGTAAACATTAACAAAGTGAACGTTTTGGAGATAAGGTGTAACGCTGTTCAAGGTTCATACAAGGCGGGTCGAAACGAGCATATATTGCACTCGTTCGAACGAACAACGCGTCGACACGATCAAGGAGAATATAAAAAACATAGAAGGAAGCTCTAATCGTGATACAATGTGCAAAGTCTGTTACGCACAAAACGTGGAAGTTGTACTTATTCCCTGTCGACATTTTATCACATGTGTGAATTGCGCCATAACCCTACATACTTGTCCTTTATGTAGAACCACATGCACCGCTTACATGAGAGCGTATTTCTAGTTCATTTTCACGCCTTAATTTAATCGATTAGTGAACACAAGGTTTGAAAATATATGCTGCCGTGGCAAAAGTGTTTAATCCGAGTCCACTAATATCGCATACCTCAGTGTTTGAACAGCACGCGTTGAAGACGGACGCATGGAGCTGTTATCTCCGTACCAGTACATACGCTGTAGTGAATTAAAGCACACAATACTATACCCTATAGAAATTTTTGTATACAACATTTTGACCTGTAAATTTGTTGCACTGATCCGTGACGAAAGTATAAGGTACAAAATAAACGTTCCGAAAAAATTCTTTACGAGCGTTTCACAACATACAACGTGTCTGTTCCGTAAGACGGACGGATCTGCAGCGTTCTTAGTAACACCAAACACATTATTTATAACGAAAAAAGGATGTGCGAGGATAATCTAGCAGTCATCCTTGACTTTCACTGTTTCATCGACAACGATGGAAACGAACTCGTTAAGGAACTAGCCATTATGGATGTCACTGCATTTGCCAGCAGACATTGGATATTTTCACCTCCAGCAAACATGATTGTTTCGAATCATAAACATGTGAGGACAAACAGATGGTTAACAGAGCATTATCATGGACTAGCGTGGACGGACGGGGACACATCGTATGAACATCTTGTACCGATATTAGAAAAATATACATTTCCTTTTAAATTTGTGTTCGTAAAAGGATTGCAAAAAAAAATTTTCTACAGAAGCGTATCGTGCATTTTAATATTATAAATTTAGAAGATTTCGGTTGTCCTAAACTCGATCAATTACAATCAATACATGGAACAGTCTGTCTCGCGCACCACTTACTTCCAGAAATATGTACAAATACTAGAGTACACGCTTTACGCGAGTGGGTTGTATCAGATTTTAGAGTAATCAATATGTTTCTGATAAATTACTAATTGAAAACATTATTGTTTAGCGCTTACGTAAAACAAATTAACCTTTCTGACGATTACATCACTCTGTATAGTCATATAAAAAAAATTAGATTCACCGACATGTTCTAACACGCATGAGTGCTGTTAATTAAATCATTCTGTCTATTCATAAAAAAAATAACCGAGTCGTCTCCTCTTCCCCGCCTACCCATCGAGTCGTGAGAAGTCAAGTCGTATCCTGTTCACACGGTTAAAAATAAACGCTTACTGTACGATAAAAAAATTAGCTTCAGCGACATGTTCTAACACGCATGAGTGCTGTTAATTACATCATTCTGTCTATTCATAAAAAAAATAACCGACTCGTCTCCTCTTCCCCGCCTACCCATCGAGTCGTAAGAAGACAAGTCGTATCCTGTTCACACGGTTAAAAATAAACGCTTACTGTACGTTATGTAGTTCCCCCTCTCTGGTTCCACCTCCACAACTACCTCCCTATTTATTCCGCTGTGCGCGAGCGTTATTCGTTCAGTCCTTGAGAGACGCGCGAGACAAATATAAAATTCTTTATTTTAAAATGGCATCATTCACTGAAAAATTTGCAACTATTAGCGCAATTGAATATAAAAAAATAAAAGAATTAATAATCGGCGTAAAATATCCGATAGCAGAAATGCAGAATATAGACGCGAAGTACGGGAAAGCCGTACTCGTCACTCTTCAAGATTATAAAGACCCCAAACTAAAATATCGCGTATATCTACTTAAAAGATACGCGAGCGTTTTCAAAGATGATGAATTAAAAGATTTAGTACCGTGTTCGCTGCATCTAATTTTTCGTGGAGAAAAGGATAGAGCGTACATAGTAGAAATTGTACAGTAAGACCGAATGGACATACTCACTTACCATGTATAATTTTCATTGTAAATACACATAATTGTCATTAGCTGCACGTACAATTATATATTAACATGTACTTAGTTGTATTTTAATTTATAATATATTGTGCTTACACATATATTTCATTTAATTTAATTATATTTAATTATCAATGTACTTACTGTATATCTAGATAATAAAACAAGGCTTACATGGTGTACATTTTAGAGTAAGCCTGGATAGACATCTTCAAAATTAACAAATATATTTGTTCAAAATTGTCATTGCACACGTACACAAATAGTAAATATAATGTGCTTACACTTATTTTATTTTAATGTAATTCAAAACAATTATTAAAACAATTACAAATAATAAATTATTATGCGTAATGAATTTATAAATTAAAATCTAATTTGCTTACACATAATATAAATGTATACAATTGTATTTATTAGTTTTACTTAGTTGTAATTCATACACAATTGTCACACATGTTTACATATTAATTTTTGTCATTACTGTGTACGTCATCATATTTTAATTTGTAATTACTTTATTTAGATGAATATTGTACACAAATGTCATATTGTATATGTTTACATATTATGTATTTTGTACTTGTCACCACTGTTTACTATTACATAATATTTATTTTAAATTGTAATATATTTTGATTACTTGTATTTTAATTAAATAATATTGCTTTAACATTTTTATAATATATTTATTTCACAAATCCTTGAAAGATTAACACTAATCATCACTCAATATACAAGCTAAAAGAAATGTTGCGCAATGTGCATTCATGTGTTATTACATATAACTAATTTAAAAAATCAATATTATTAAACAATAATTGCTTGATTATATTATACTTTAGAAATTACAAAAATTATTTTAAAATGAAACTTACCTTGTACGAGCTCTAGTTGAGAATTGCTTGATTATATTATACTTTAGAAATTAAAAAATTATTTAAAAATGAAACTTACCTTGTACGAGTTCTAGTTGAGTTACTGAATGTGAATCTCGTCGAACGAAAATTAAAAAAAATTATTTAAAAAATGAAAATTATTTAAAAAAAAAAATGAAACTCACTCTGTACGACTGAATGTGAATCTTAACGAACGAAAATTAAAAAAATTATTTAAAAAATGAAAACTTATTTAAAAATGAAAAACTCACACTGTACGAGTTCTAGTCTCGTTGAACAATGTGATGATGTGAGCAATTCGTACAGCGTATATATACGCTATCTCAAGGATGAACGCGAAAGCAGCTGGTATCAACCAGAGCTGCTACACGTGCAGTCAAGGACAACCATTTAGCTTGGCTTTTCTGTTTCGACGACAAAAAAAACCTAGAGCTACTACACGTGCAGTCAAGGACAATCACTTAGCTTGGCTTGGCTTTCTGTTTCACACAATAATTTATGTACGGTCATCACTTCGTTCACACACACACACACACACACACACACACACACACACACACACACACACACACACACACACACACACACACACATTAACAAATGCACAGACAGCTGGAGCCCAATTAAAATATTACATCACCAACGACTTGTGTTCTTCAAATTATGTACGGCTATTAAAGCCTCAGCTCTCACGCTTTGGTAATAGATGGCTAGACAATTACATCATCACCAGCATGTGTACATATGCTCAGATAGCCGAAGCCAATTATTATTCATTAGTTAGTCAACGGCTCGGGTTCTGTTATTAAACAAATGGATGTACGCACACGCAAGCGCGCACAGACAGCTGGAGCCCAATTAATAATATTACATCACCAACGACTCGCGTTCTTCAAATTATGTACGACTAATAAAGCCTTCGTTCACACGCTTTGGTAACAGATGGGCACACAGATGGATTGATTACATCATCACCAGCATGTGTACATATTATGCTCAGATAGCCGAAGCCAATTCATTACAACTAGACATTCAATTATGCAATGCATATCATGTGTATTTTCTTACATGTACACAACACTACTCATTTTTTTACGTTCGTGCAATATAGATTACTATAGTAATAATTATTTATGCAAAAATATATATATGCATAAATGCATATATTCAATATTTACAAGTGAAATGATTTTAAATTTTGCACCGAAAGACTGTGTCAACAAAAATTTCACACTGATGATGTGCTTTTTTTTATTTATACTTACCACATGCACGAGTTGACAATGTGACCTACGTTATTACAGTTCTCAAGTTGGCAACAATGCACAATTCACCTCTTCATGTCAACGGACAATGGTGGCAGTGTAAACATATACAAAACCTGTACACTATAACACATGCACGAGCCGACAACGTGGCGCACAAGTTGACAACGTCGACAGACAATGATGGCAGTGTAAATATATACAAAACCCGTACACTATAACACATGCACGAGCCGACAACGTGGCCGGCACAAGTTGACAACGTCGACGCTTTTCCAACATGGATACCCTTCCGGAAAAACAAATCATATATCCCGACAACGTGGCGCACAAGTTGACAACGTCGACAGACAATGGTGGCAGTGTAAACATATACAAAACCCGTACACTATAACACATGCACGAGCCGACAACGTGGCCGGCACAAGTTGACAACGTCGACGCTTTTCCAACATGGATACCCTTCCGGAAAAACAAATCATATATCCAAACCATACACTATAACACACCACGATGCGGCAACGTGGCCCAACCTTAACCAGCACACACGCACAATCCGACAACATCCCAGCTTTCCCAACATGGCCACCACACAGCCGACAAAATGGACGACGACCCCACCACTCCTGGCGGCGGTCAAGCCACGACCAGGCCGCGGCCAAGCCCCCGCCGGACGGCGAACAGCGAACGGCGAACAGCGAACGGCGGCCACGCCTCCGCCAATCAACGCACACGTAACCCCACAAAATGGACGACGACGACAACATGGCCGAACGCCGACAACATGGCCGACAACTTCGGTACGCCCATCGAGGTCACGTGGGACACACCACTACCCCCCCGGTCCATCATAACCTCTGCACAAGACGACACGCTGCGGCGGAAGTCTACCCCCACCACCTGGATTTTTGAATTTCGCGCCAAAAGGGGGGATGTGACGTCACTTCCGCGTTAGAACTCTCATTCTTACCCTACTACGAGTCGCCGGAGGCGGCAGGGGGCGGTGGGCGATGCGCCTGTGAACCAGAATGGCTGTACCGCCAGAGGCGTTCAGCCGGTTCTGGCCAGACCGGTCTGTGCGATACGTCGTGTACGCCGGAAGCTGGAACGAGTATGCGGGAATTAGGTGGGTTTCGTTTAAGAGTATGACGTCTATGTCATATTCAGTGACGAAGGCGGCCAATTCGGCACGGCGAGATAGAACGCCACATTCGTTCCATGCCACCAGCCGAAGGGGCCTAGCCATCGAGAGGGATAAGCGAGGTCACGGATGTGAGGACGATAACAAGCAAGGACTGGACATCCTTGGCAGCAAGAATTTGCGGGATCAAGGCGTTGATCCAAGCGCGCACGCGATCGGCTAAAGTCACGTCCGAAGACGCGGCAGACGCCGGTGCCGCCTGAGGCTTGGGCGCCGGGTGTTTAAACATTATGCCATTCTGGGCGGGGGCCTTTTGTTTCGGCTGCCTTAGATTTGTGATTTCTGGAGTAGATGGTGGCTGAGGTGCAGCGGGCGTTTGCTGCGAGGAGGCTGGGGGCGATGGTTTTTGTTTTCTTCTTTGTCGGGGCAGCAGGTTTTGGCTGCTGGGTCGCGAGCTGTGCGGCAGGCTGGGAAGCAGCTGCAGCCGCATAGCTGGGCGCCCCGGTAGACGCCGGACGAGCTGGGGCAGGTGCAAATGTAGGTGCCGCAGCAGGGGTAGGTGCCGCCGAGGCGGCAGGCCTTGATGCTTGGGGCCTAGCTGGAGGTGCAGGATCGTGCTGCTGCGAAGACTTTGAAATTTTCTGCAAAGCCGCAGCATAGAACCTGCATGACTTTGATGACGTCGGGTGAGGGTCCCCGCAGTTGGCGCAAGTGGTGGCAGCGCGATCGTGAGGACAACTGTCCTTGCGATGGCTTTCGCCACAGCGCAAATAGCGGGTGGGATGGTGGCAAAATGCCGATGAATGGTCGTACCTCTGGCAGTTGTAACACTGCTTCGGTCCGGCTTGGGCCTCGAAGGCTTCTACTCTAACCTTAAGATAGAAGAACATATTGATTCCATAGATGTCCTGGTATTCACCTACCTTACGAATCTTCACGAGGAACGAACGCATTACGCGCTACTTTCTTGCCGGGGGGAGAAGAGTGGCGTGACACTGTTTACTTTAAAGCCAAGAGTGTGAAGTTCATTATAAATGAACTCTGGCGTGGTATCAGCAGGGATGCCGATGATTTGTACCTTTAACTCCTTCTCCTCCGGCAAGGCAAAGGTATGGTAAGAGATACCCGCGTCCGTGAGGAACGTCTGTGCAATACGGAAGCTCTCCACAGACGTAGGGTTGAGGCGGATGGAGCTGTCAACTTGGACCGAAGCAGTCAAGGTGCCAGCAGGAGTGCACCGGTGTAAGCGCCGCATGAAGTTCGCCCAGTCCGAGGGCCGGGCGAAAATCAGAGGCGGGATACGCCGGGGCTGGTCAGGTTGTGGGAGGCCGAGGTGGATTGCCCCGCGGTTGAGCCTCGACGCGAAGTTCGACCGATCGACTCTGAGCGAAACGGTGGTAATATAACACAAGTCACATAACCTTAATTGACGTTAAGGATAACTTTGAACTTAGAGCCGTTCCTGCTGGTAAATATGTAAACATTTTTGTCATACTTTCTACTAGCGACGTGTTACAAAAGTAGAGTAACAACGATTTAAGGTCAATTCAACGTTGTGAGGTCAATTTTGGGTGAAAATATAGTGCAAACGTATTAGAAATTTCAGAAATTGTCACCGGCTTGTGGAGAACTTGCCCTATTGATAGCGTAAATTTTAAGATAGCACAAAATACGCGCCAACCACAAACGTCAGAAACATAAAAATCTAGGAAAAGTGACAACTTCTATTAATTAAAATAGTTTATACAACTGACACACGCACCACGGGAGACTCCGTACTGAGACTCTGTAACACTCGCACCACGGATATATACGAGGAGGGTACGAACCAGTCGAAATACTGAAGGACCCAATAATAATAATACAACTGAGAATTGTATACAATTTAATTGTATTAGAACCATTTCATCCATCAGTCATAAGAGACAACCGACTCATGGCGTTTGTGTAGAAGGTCCCTGTAAACCTGTTTATTGATCAATGCATATCAAAAAGGTGTAGGCCTATACCAAAACATTTTCTATTCGGTACAGCCGACATAGTAGACACCTTTGAAAGGAAAATCCTCAGACGCATTATAGGCCCAATACAAGAAAATGGCTCATGGAGACTGAGATACAACAATGAACTGAATCAAACACATAAAGTGATACCAGTCTCAAAATTTATAAGAATACAAAGATTGCGTTGGGGCGGACATGTTATGAGAATGGAGGATGGCAGGAACCCCAAAAGGGCTCTGCTGGGTACATGGGAGGGAACGAGACCTAGAGGCAGACCGAGGAAGAGGTGGGAAGATGGCGTTGCAGAGGACGCGAGTGACATGGGGATAGGAAACTGGAGGTGGGCTGCAATGGATAGAGTAGATTTGAGGCGGGGATTGGTGGAGGCCAGGGCGCGACTTGGGCTGTAGCCATAGGAGGAGTACAGAAAGACAAAAACGTTTTTTATTAAATATGGTGACTAGTGACTAGTTAAGACATTTTAATATGACTTTGAATCTAAACTACAAAGTAAGAAGTAACACACAGACTTCTCATTTGTTTACACATCAATTTAAAATATTAACGTACTTTACGTGTCTGTGACACATCAACTTAAAGAAAATAAATTGTTTACCTTTGCGCTGGTTGATTCGCTGATTATCGCTATCAATGCCATAGTAGCCAAATCTGAAATTGCTTTAAGTACAAGAATATAAACGTTAATTTCATAAAACTTGCCATTGAAAGCACATTTCCAGCTACCGTACGACGTTACAAGTAAGCTGAACACAATCATATAAAGTGTAAACACCAAGTGAATTCCATAATGATCATTTACAAAACAATGTTCTTTTGTTAGTAATCTGTACTCGTGGACAAGCAAGTCATATTTCTTCAAATTTACTCGTCTCGGTAAGTAACCATTGTGTCGGAAGAATGGATTAAATAAGGGGCGAAAATTTAAATTAATTGGCTCTAAAACAGTTTTCATTTTGGCTTGTAAATCAGAAGCTCTAATTTTTAAGTGGTACATACACAATGACCACTGGCATGATACTGACAGTCCTATTAGCCGGCGGTAAATTAACATCAGCGTAGATAAACTAAATTTGTCTGAAAACCTTATTACAAAAAACAACAATCCAAAACATTTCATTAAAAAGAGTAGAAATTGATACAAGCACTCTACTTCTACTAGAGTATTTCCCGAGTGTTTGCTGTTGGATACGGGTATAATTTTCCTTTTGCTCATAGATCTTAGTAAAAGATTATTGGTTTTGTTGTACATGTTGTATTTATAGAGACATATGTACACTTCTGCAAATAACGCAGCTAATCCAGCAGAAGCCAACAAATTACTAATACTGTTGTCAAAAATAATATCACTTTGCTCTAAGAAGAATGCTGCTATTATTGGTATAATGTATATAAAAAAATGTATTATAATTAACAGAGCGGGATAATTGGTGGTAGACGACCAAAGAGATGAAAAACCCAGAAATCGACATAAATGTTTTTCCGAAATGAGTAAAACTTTGGAAAATATCATGGCTTACAAAAATTAGAGTATTTTATGCCTGTTGAAACTAAGAAACCTTCTACAAAGCTGAGTGTGTATTAAATACTACAGATAGTTGTACCTCATAATGGCAATTCTTTTGAATCGATCAGTGTATGTTATTTGTTGTTGCCATAGAGATTTGTGATAAACATTAACTGTTTAAGTCAAATTGTAAGGTAATTGCGGTAAACAGTCACTAATTGGGCAACTTTGGTATTTAGACAACCAACTGTGTAGCCAACCAGTTACCAATTTTGAAGTTATTTAATTTGTATAGCAAGGACGTAATTATAGTTACACAATTCGTTCATTAATTTACCTCTTTATAACTCAGACTTCTGTAAGATTTTTATTAATGTTTTTGTACAAAAAAAAGGTAATGGTAGTGGGGGATAAAATAATAAATATAGAGATTGGAGGAGTGAAGATAGAACAAGTCAAACAATTCAAATATCTAGGGGTTATAGTAGACAGTAATGGAAAACAAGAAGCCGCATTAAATGAAAGAATTGAAAAAGCAATAAAAGTATACTATGCATTAAACAATAGATTTATAAATAAGAAGGAGATATCAAGAAAAACGAAAATGAGTGTGTATAAAACAGTATATAGACCGATTTTAACATACGGCTGAGACGTGGGTGCTATCCAAAAGCCAAAAAAGTAAAATTCTGGCGGCAGAAATGAAATATCTTAGGAGATTAGTAGGAGTAACAAGGAAGAATAGAGTTAGGAATACACAAATAAGAGAGGATCTGGAAGTGATATCGATTCTGGATTTTATTGAACAGAGACAACTATGCTGGTGGGGACACATGCAGAGAATGGATAGTGTGATAGAATGGAAAACAGGTTTGCGAGGCAAAATCAGGGGGGAGAAAGAAGGGAGGAAGACCGCGACTGACTTGGGATGGAATGATGGGAAATATTTTGAGAGAAAGAGGCTTAGGCTGGAGGGAAGCGAAGACATTGTCAATGGATAGAGTAAGATGGAAAAAATTTGTATATAGAGTATAGTTGATGTATTTATCATATATTGATGTAACCCGACACCAATATGTATAAGGGTATTTTGATAATAAATAAAAAATAAATTAATTATTGTTTTTGTTTTGTTACTTATGACCTTACCAATTATCACAGTATATTATTAGACGTATGCTTGATTGTGAGTGAAGTGAATTTGTTACTTATTATAAAGTAAAATTTAGTCTCCTTAGTCTAGCTTTTTATTCTAACATTCCTGCCATTTTGAAATGTTGTGGATCTCTACAACGTTCGTTTAATACTTGCAAATTTTGATCTACTGTGTCAAAGGCTTTTCAAGGTCAATGACGCTACATGCGAATCTTTATTGAACTCATGGTGCTTCTTTGTGACTTGTGCAATAAGCATTAAAATGGCACAAGATCTGCTCTTCCTGAAAACCTTTTGTTCTTCCAAAATAAGATTCTCAGAAATAGTCTGCAGACGGTGGTTTATGATTCTTGCATGTATTTTATAAACAGTATCAGTCAAGTATATTTCCCATAATTTTAAAATTATGTAGGTTTGCTCATAATTTTCAAATTAAACAGTTCTCTTTTAAGTTGTGTGAATAATTAATCTGTATAGTTACAGATGAAAGACTGCATTCTGTGAATGCTAGAACTGAGTCTGTCGCTGTTTGAATACAGAAACTTTTTCTCTGATCCTAGTCCAATTTTGAGACCACTATATCTCATTGCCAGGAATGTTCTTTTAAGCATTCTTTCTTCTGTCACTCTTTGTAGTGATCTATCCACCTTATTCTTGCCATTTATATCTCACCAACTTGCCATTCCAGGTTTCCATCGAGTTGGTGGGTTCATTATTTCTCTTATTCTCCTCTCTCAATTCTCCATAACTGATCCGTGTAACCCTTAATTTCAGGAATGGTAAATATGTCTGATAACAGCCTAGTTCCTAGCGCCGCTCGAACGATCCATCGATTACTGTCTAAAATAAGAAAACAAATGCTACATAGTTAATTCATTAGCTGGTATCCTATCTGGAATTTGGATCACTGCCTGCATTTGCAGCTAGGTACCCATAAGGAGAAGCGATATCACCGTTGTCACCAGAACCATCAAAATCTTTACTGAAGAGACTACAGCAAATGTAGCGTAACGTAGACTACAAAAAAAAAAAAAATAAATAAATAAAATAAAATAAATCGATTCGCACAGTGCATTTAAGATATTTTCGTCTTCGTATTTGTCTCCGATTGGTATTTATAATATAATGTAACCACAGGAATGTTAATTTTAAAAGTTAATAACAAATAATATATTATACCTTTCAAAGAATATATTTTTTATTATTTATTAAAATGTTTTGACACTTTGTTTTACATTACAGTCATATTCAGAAATAGAATCCACAAATAAATAGTTATATAATTTTAAAATCTATTGTTTATGACAACTTATTTTATATATCTAATATATGTGGTGTGTACTGCAACGAAACATTGCAGAACGCTGTGTAAGGAAGATTGTAAAATTCCTGTATAGACAAGAAAACAATCGGAGACGCATGTGTTGCTTTCTGTAAAGCCTGACCAGAGCTTGCAGTTATCTTCTTTTTACCGATTATATGGAAAGAATTTTCAATCAATCGGAACCCTTGATATGTCAGACTGATAATGAATTTGTACGGTCCAGTTCGGCAGTTCTTCAGAAAGCTGTGACCAAAGCAGTTGTCCTCCTGCGAGGTTTTCGTGATAGGTGACGCGAGCTGATTGTCACGGGGGAACTCAAATCATTATTATATTATTGTAATTTCAAATACAAGAATGGGATTATCATACAACTTCAAATATAATATTCGGATAAAATTAATAGTAGGGGTTAGTGCTGTCTGTGTGAGTAGAAGATGTTTGTTTAGGTAAGTTATGCACACCGGGATTTATAATTTAAATATACTTCAAGACTGCGATAAGAGCAAGTTCAGCGCTCTTGTATAATTTAATTACTAAACCCGTGTAAATGAACCTTGAGATAATATTAACTAAATAATTAACTAAATAATTATCGGATCATAAGAGAACACACGCCGGGTTATAGGGAAACACCGCAACAGGATCAACATACTCAAGCGGAAAGAGCTAAGAGAGGAATTCGTCCGTCAAGTAACATCCTGCAGTTGTAAACATTTATAAAACAGTCATAAACACTTTAATTACAATTTATGTGCGCCAAAGAAAATAATTTAATTTGATTTATGTAGAATTGTTACAGCCAACATAAGAGTATTTAGATTTGATAATTTCAATAAATATCAACCTTCATAATAACAGACGATTTTATCATTTACCTATGCAACCTGTATGTACCATTGAATAAACAATATTGGTTATAATTTTTCAGTGAAGGGTTTGTGAGGATCGGTCAAAAATATAACACAAATTTTAACTTATTTGTGTCGACGTTTTGACAATATTTATTGTCATCATCAGGATCTGTGTATGAATACAAACGAAATGTCAAACACAACAGAGCAATTATTTGGCTGAAACTGTTTGTGTATATGAATGTGTGTGCATACACGCGTGTGCGTGAATATGTATGTATAATTGTATATGTGAAGGAGTTGAGAGGTGGGTGAGTGTGCGTACACGTCTGCGTGTTAGATTGAGGGTATATATATCTGTTTAAGATTGCGAGTGAGAGAGAGAGCGCCCGAGTGTGTAATGAGAGTGTGAGAAGGTGTAGTGTGAGTCTAGAAAGAGACAAAGAGAGAGAGAGAGAGAGAGAGAGAGAGAGAGAGAGAGAGAGAGAGAGAGAGAGAGAGAGAGAGAGGGAGGGAGGGAGGACAGAAAGACAGACAGACAGACAAACACATAGTAGGAGAGAGGGACAGAGACAGACAGAGAGGGAGAGAGAGTGAAAGAGCATGAGTGAGAGAGATTATGACTACCGACATATACATTAACTACATGAGACTAAGGTACTCTGTACAGACCAAGTTCTAGGTAACATTGTACAATAATGTAAATATTAAGTAATAACCATTTTCATGTAATAGATCAGTTATCTATAATGTTGTGTTATAATAGTTTGTAACTCTTTCATGTAAGTTGTTAAATCTAACTGTTATCTTGTACATAATTCTCTAATGTATGTGTGTATGTGAGGACGATAGTGTTAATAGAAATGGTGAGTGTTTCAGAGTGCCATTTGTGGAAAGAGTCAAGTGAGAGAGAGAGAGAGAGAGAGAGAGAGAGAGAGAGAGAGAGAGAGAGAGAGAGAGAGAGAGAGAGAGAAGGGGAGACTGAAAGAGAGAAAGAGAGAGAGAGAAGGGGGAGAGTGAAAGAGAGAAAGAGAGAGAGAGTGAGAGAGAGAGAGAGAGTGAGAGAGAGTGAAAGAGCGATTACAAGTGAGAGTGAGAGGTTGTGAGAATGAGAGGTAGAGGGAGAATGGGTGAGAGAGAGGGTGTGATTAATGAACATATACATAAATTTACAATATTCTGTAGTACTCTGGACTATAATTTACAACAATATGATTGCAAGTATTATCCAATTTTACTTGTTAGATAGATTTACCATAAACGTGTGTTTGTAACATTATGTAAACTATCTGATGTAAGGTCGTAAAGTTCTACAGTTATTGTGTAATTTATATTTTTCTAAATTGATGATTGCTTTTCTAATTCCAGTAGTGAGTGAAACATGTTAAAAATAACTTTTAATAATTACATAGTTGAACATCCCTTAATCTGTTTTTAGTTATAATATATTTTAGTATGCTATATGTTGACTGGTATATGTATATGTTTTCTGTAAATATCTAATTGTTGATTATTGCTTTTTAATTAATTAAAAATACCTTTACATATAGTAATTTAAATTGTAATAGTGTATAAATTAAGTTCTGTGATAGTATAATTTTGTCGTTGTCTTAAAGAAAACATTTGAAGGTGTAAACAAACTATCTCAACTCCTTCACATATACAATGATACATAGATATGCACGCACATGCGTGTACACACACACACTCACATACACAAACAAGTTCACCCAAATAATTGTTCTGGTGTGTTTGACATTTCTTTTGTATTCACACATGTCCTGATGATGACAATAAACATTGTCGAAACGTCGGCACATATAAGTTAAAATTTGTGTTATATTTTTGACCGATCCTAACAAACCCTTCACTGAAAAATTCATTGATTGACGGTCACTACGAATTTAAGGATTTAATATTCCTTAGGTTGCATTTGATTATATGTCACCTTGCAATATGTTCATTGATATTTATAAAAGAAGTATATGTTGTTTTATTAAATTAATAATTTTAAAAATATTATAGTTGGTAGTGTTAATCTGTATTCTTTCGTCTATTAACTTATTTATTTTGTGGTCGGTTATAATTTTATAATTTATAATTTTAAAAGTGTACGGTTGCAATTAACAAGTCGTCTGCTTTTTAGTATAGGTTATAAAGTAGGAGCTAATTACGAAATGTGTACGTTCTCAAAATATTACAAACTCAGTATTTGTAAAAGAAAACACTTTTGTGAAAACCCCCGTTTACACTAAAAGCTTTTATTTTAATTACGATATAAAAACACTGACAATTTGACTTACGCTGCAGACATGTCCTGTGTAGTTTGTACATTATTTTGTCACCATCCATTTGTATAATGACGTGTAATTAGCTTTGTACACAGCACGATTTACGTATACCGTTTGCAACTAATGTATACCGGTGCGATTTACACATAGGCTATACCGGTTTATCGACCGTGTGGCATGAAGTTTTAACAATAATACACAGGTGACACTTACAGTACTGAAAACAAGTTGTTTTCGCGATTTTTTAAATCTAGTTTAATGGATACAGAGTGACGAGTCTTCTTAGTCTTTTTATTCAGACTTTTCAGGACGAAATACCGTTTCTTGTTTTGGTTTCTCCACGATATCCACCGCCTTCAAATACTTTGCCTTCCCAAAGGTTTATAAATCATAGCCTTCCTGGCTCGTATTATCAAAAAGTCGTTGTTCCCTGAATATGTTAAATTATAGCCCAGAAAATTAAATGAGCTACCTGTTCTTAAGTCTTTTTGGTACTAACATATTAGTCTGAGTTTGTTGTTTTCATTGAAATACAAATCTTGGGTTTACGATGTGCTTACAATACGGGCGTAGGGTTACTACGTATTAAACAGTTTAAATTAAACATTAACTCTAAGTGCGTTCTGCTGTCCTGGTTTCAGATTGGTTCTTTTAGGCCACACTTTTTGCTTACAATTTTTTCCTCTTGCCCGACTATCCCACTCGCACAAATAGCATGGAAATTTTGTAAATCTCTGTTGCAGACCTAGTAAAATGCACAGCACTATTAGATCCCCACACACCAACCAACGGTGGTTATTGTATTGTATTTTCTCCAAGATATTCTTCACGGGTTCATAATTTTCCTATAAAAAATACACTGAGTGAGCAACTGGAATCGAGGCTAACTTGTTGCCATTGTGCTATAGCACACCATTGAGGATTCCTTTACTAGTCTATGAATGGTTTCCAATCATTTGGGTCACATTTGACACAACCAAGTTTGTTTATTATCTGTGGAATGTTATTACAATAGACCAGATTTTCTTCTTCACAGAACTATTGGACAAGATATTTTTCTCTGTGGCTGTAAAAAGTCACAGAGGTGCCAACAGCAAGTAAGTTGTTTTCCTTTAGTCTTGAACCTAAAACCTCAGATGCATCTTTAGGAAGATTCAAATCTCTTGCTAAATAATTCAGCTGTCTCTGTGTAAATAGCTCTGGTGTATCAGATGTTTCAGGCGTGAACTCATCTGCTGTAATGGGAATTCACTACTTCTGGCTGTATCTGAAGCAAACAAGTCACTGCTATTTTTAGGCGGCATAGGCACTGGAAGATCAGAACCATAGGGTACTGGTCGAATAGCAGGTGGTAGGTCTGGATATGTAATTTTTTCTTATTATTTGCTTTAAAACCCTTCACATAGCATGCACAAAAGTAGCAGTCATTACTGTGGTCTGTAAGTTCACGCCAAATCATAGGAATTCCGAAACGCAGAGCTTTCTTCTTTCCCTTTGTCCAATTTCTCAGGTCTTCAACACAAGCACTTCAAACCGTATGAGAAGCCCATGTTTATCTTGATCCGCTTTATTCGATTCCAAAGTATGCTTTAATGCTTTTGCCACAAATGAGGTTATGGTCTGTCTTTGTTTTTTCACCACAAATATAACAAAACACATTTGGATTATTCAAACAACTTCTCTTTTCCATTGTTTTTAACTTATATGGCATTTGAAATTGACAATAAAATACAGAAGTAAAAGCACATTTCTTTCTTTAAACAAATAAATATTCAATAAATAGTATAACTGAATCACATTCAAAGAGCAATGCGAGTGGTGCCACTGTCTAAAACTATTTCTACTTCTTCTTTCAACCTTGTTCACTCCAACACATAACAGGATCGTACACTCATAGGTATAAATATATATAGATTATGGAATTCCAAAGAAATGTCATACGATGCAGTAAAATGAACTTCATTTTTTTAATTGACACATGGAAATTAATAGAAAAGACTTCAAAACATTAAACAGCAAAATCATTGTAGATCTGTGTAATGAAACTTATGTTTTATTATTATTCAAAACATAAGTAGTATCTCTTAGTGAGTAGGAATTTTAGTAAAACTTATTTCTATAAGATGCGAGCACTTAATTTGTTATGCAAAACTTCTTTGTTTATTAGTTTTTTTATTACGAAGCCTTTAACTACAATAAAAACTAAACAGGATTTATTTATCTGATAGCGAGTATCTGACGTCGTAAGTTTTTATTCAAGGTGAAAAATAATTTAATTGTTTTTAGTTTTTTACGTTTCTTAGGAATGTTATTTTCCTGTCAGCATTTTTTCCAAATTATAGCCACCTGAGATCATGTTATATCTAAAAATTTATTAAGGAGCTCAAATTTTTTTGCTCTAAGGTTACTAAAAGTTGTTACAATAATCATAACGTCACAAATATCAAATATTCCACATCATCTTCACTCAAATGATTAGACCCAGTACTCTATTGAATCATAGGAATACTCTGTTGTAAATTTAGATTTTTACAAATTTTACAATGTCTGACACAGAAATGATTACGTCATTGTAATTCTCACTTATTTCTGCACACGACTGTTAGTTTTTTCTTGAGTTTCGGTTATTTAACAACGCAATTAAATCCGAAAATATCTGCGGATTTTTCTTCTTCCTGACGTGAGCGTCAATTTTGTAGAGCTACTGTGAACAAGCCAATTATTAGAAAAGAAACCCTGTTACAGTGTGTATATACGTTTTCTATTACATCCGTAAATTTTATTTGTGTATCTATAATATATGAAACGTTATTAAAATTTTACTTGTATCGTGCTATCGCGTTATCAAAAAATATTACACGTTTAAATTTTAATTCATTTTAAGCAAAATATTTATTACAAATACTTTAAAATAATCTCAGAAATATGTAAGTCTTAACAATATTTTAAGGGATAGATGTCGAAGCATATAAATTAATTCTTTAAAACTCCAAAGCGATGGGTGATTTCTGTCACGTTCTTTTTACTTGATATTTTGATCCCTAGAAACTGGAATCGCCCTCAGAAGCTGAAAGAAATAATTCAACTTATAATAAAAAATTATAAAACAACATATTGGCAAAATATAAATAATTACGAATAAAATCTTATAATAAGAATTTAATTCTTGCAAATCTTAGGAACAATATACAAGAACAAACAAAAAAGAATAACCTATAAAATAATGTAAAATAGAGTACTTTATTTATCTGTGAATATAGGTTAAATGACCCCGTCGACCCAACAACGGCTTCACACGCTCATCAGGGCTGAGAGGATGTGCGTCTTTGAGATGTTCTCTTGGGTATACATGTACCGAGGTACCGGTAGGAACTCCTGCCATGTGGTGCAGCCCAGAATGCAATATTATTTGTTGGGGCCGTTACAACGGCATGCTTATAGTAGCTCACACTATTACAGTATTTACCGAGGCCGTATTTACCTGGATGGACACGGTGCCTGCTAAGGCCGGTTATGAGGGTTTGTCTCGGGACGTTGCCGCTCGTACGTAAAATTTACGTGCAAGTTCCTCCATGGTGTCATCCAAGGATCGGACATCGAGTCTACTGCTCAAAAGACGAGAAGGGAACCGACGAGGGACTTTGGCCGCTAGCCAAAGACCCCTGTCGGGAACCCAGGTGATGATCGGCAGCAACCACGAGTTGGCGATCAACTGACCTAGCTTACGGGTCATCGCCTTGTTTGTAAGTATTCGAAAAGAGAGCCCAGAGGTGCTGACGCTCTAGTTTTGATTGTCTAAGTATGGGTACGCCAGGTGAGCTGATGATCTAGGTGGACCTAGGCACTTTATTCTCTAGACCAGGGGAGGTACGTCCTGCCGATTCTCACCTGGCTTGGCGGTTCCATTCGGCGCTTGGAATAGCACCGCGGAGCTCTTGGCCTCGTTGATGGTAACTTTCCGGTAATCTGTCCAGGCCGCAAACGCATCGAGTGCGTGCTGCAATTGTGAGATCGCCCTGTCAGCATTCCGATCAGCGGTATATATGCGGCAAACAGAGCCCGGCGGTGTACATCCGGCGCAGTCGTCAAACAGGACTATCTGGACTCCAGGCTCTCTGGATTCCAGGTTCTCGGGATACGTCATTGAAGTAGGCGGAAAACAACAGAGGCTCTAGGACGCTACCTTGAGGTACCCCGGCTGTAATACGTCTCTCGGAAGAGCCATGGTAATCTATTCTGTGTGCATCGAAGACGGTCGCCAAGTCGGTGTTCTCTGTCCGGCGGCTTATAAGCCGCCACCACGAGGACACCGCCAAGATCACCATAAACTACTACGGCAGTGGGCTAGGTAAGCCCTATATGGTAGTCCGACACGGTGATGCATGTCGCCTCTATCGCCGTACCACCTCTTGCATTACCCGGCCGGTCATCCCGATAGCACACATAATTGGCGAATTGAAGTTTGTTAGCAACTTCATTGGTGTCAGTAATTCTGTTTCCACTAAACAACACGACGATCCGAGAGACTGTCGTAACAACATGAGTAGTAATTTACAAGTGACCTTAGGACTGTACTCCTAAGGCAAACTGACACTAACCAATAATATTTTTGTCTGCTTCTGTAATCGTTAGTTATCATTAAAAAATATTTTTTGGTATTAGTATTAGTCAAGTGTAAATATCTAAACAATATAATTCACGAAATAAATACAATTGAAATTCATTAAAAATATTAACACTGCATCCTAATGCTCGTGCAAGAATGTCCGTTGATTGTAAGAAGATCCATGTTACAAAATTAAATTAAACATTGTTAGTAGATAAATTTTGCCCAAAAAAGTGTAGGAAGTTAGTACATATTTATTAAAGCGTTAGCTGTAAAAGGCGTAATCGTGAAAAACTGCTAATAGAAGGAAGCTAAAATACGATTCCCAAAAACACTGTATGCAACACTTAATTTGTAGAGTATCATAAGTGTTGATACTTGGACATCAGCAAAATTATTCAAGCGGTATAATAAGCATGAATAATGAAATTTAAAATATAATTGAAAAATTTATTATGACAAACTGTTACGAGAGAGTTCATCATGAACTTGTGAACTGAAAGTGCGAGGGCAGCAAGCAGTAAAGTATGATTCTCTTTACAGCTCTCGTTACTGTTTCTCTTTGCATATGGTTCCCTGAAATCAGTGTATACAAGAATTTGTTTTTAAAACTAGTTTTGTGACTACCGAAACCTATTCCATGATTCTAGCCTACAACTACATATAAATTAAAAGTTTCTGATACCAAATGTTGTAAGACAAAATTTCTTACAAATTGTTTTTTAAAACTTATTGCAGAATTAGCGCCCGTGAAAAAAGAGAATCCTTTATATTTTTGTCTATTCAACATGTTCTTTAACTGATTTGAGCGGGTAATAAACAGAGTATTGTACAGTTTATGTACAACATTGTTTTCACATTGTCATACCTTCCCCTTGAATTGAGTCACTGTTTTCAGACGCTACAGACTACACAAAATTTCCAGTGGCTGACCCTCCATTTATATTACCAAGTTAACTTTGCCTTTATCAAGTTAATTAGAGGATACTACGGTTGACCTAACATAATCACTTAATGAAAGGAAATCCCAACGATTGGGGTAAGACTGACCGTTATACGCACTAAACGTATTACATTTGTAAGTGTTTCTTCTTCATTTAGCCTTCAATAAAAATTTCTAACTAAAGGAATGGCAGTTCTTGTGACTTTGCTTAATCGATTAGTTCTGCAGTATAATTTGCACGTTTAAATTATTTTTCTGAGATTTTTTCATATTTTGAACTAATAATTTCATTCTTCTTATTATAAGTTTTCATCATTTTCTATATACGTAACTCAAAGTTTCTTGCAACAATTATATTATATTATATTACATTATTCAATATAGTTTCTTCTGCAAGTTGTATAATATGTTTTTATTGCTTTAATACATGACGAATGTTTTACTGAAACATATCAGCATCATCAGAAGTTTGTTAAAAAAAATTAATTTACAAACCTCTAATGACGCTGATGTGTTTCAGTAAAACGTGCGTCAGGTATTGAAACTACAAAAACATAACATACAACTTGCAGAAGAAACTATGTTGGTATATTAGAATAGCATAATATAAGTTTTGTACAGTTTTAGTAGTGCTATTCATTCCCTGGAATCTCCGTGTATACTAGTCGTTTATGCTAGTATTAAAAATTATTTTCTAGAATGTTCGCAGAAAAGAAACGTTAATAGATAAGTTTACGCTTATCTAACGATGTACTATATTTCCTTACAAACGTTTTTGTATCTCCTAATATGGTTGAATACGTGTTCAAAATATAGTATTTACTACAACATTATAGTTTCAAAAGTAGTCCACCTCTGTTACGAAGTTTGCAATAATTAATAAACGCCATAACTATTACAGGTAGCTTTATACACACCGATACAATTGCAAAGAGCGTCAGAAAATACGTTTGCAACTTGTGAGTGAAAGAAAGGAAAACAGGGAGATAGAAAGAGGGAGAGAAAGAGGGTGGGAGATAGATTGAGAGAGAGGGGGTGATAGAGGAAGAGTGTTCGTGTCCAGTTTCTTATTCACATATACTTTAAGGCCTATAAGTCTGTAGGTTGCATTTTTTTTAAATATTTTAAGTAACAATAATCAAGTAATTACTTTTTAAATTTTATAACTGTATGTTAATGCAGTATTCCTTATAAACTTCTGTGTGAACAGGTTTTATTTAGGCCATCTTCTAAATAGATTGAGGTTAAAATACGTATTACGTGTGCTAATTTTATTTATATATATGGATATAATAATGTATCTTGTAAAGCCTCTGACATTAAAATAAATCCTATTGAATAAAATGTATGTTAACGCAAAGAAAATAAAAGAAGTAGTGGAGAAAAATTAAATAAATAGTAGAAGATATATTTTCAAGCTTGGTGCTTTAAGCTTATACGTGCTTGCGCAGTTTGTTGAATACATGAATACTTGACTTGCAATAAAGGACTACATAAAGTTACTACATACTAAAGTAGCGCTAGACAGTATTCGCCACTGTGATGTTTTATGTCAAGTTTGCCCTTAGCTCAGTATCATTGTTGCGACGAATCAGTTACAAATTATCAGAAAACAGGGGGATATTACTTGGTGCTACAATTACTTTGGCGACACTAAAATATTACTTTTCGGTAAAAGTAGCTTTATCATTCTTAGCGTGCGTAAATTAAACGCATTCAAATACACAAATACTGAATAACAATAGTATTTATCTACTCTTATAATTACTTGATAAAAATGTTACTGTTATCAAAAATAAAATAAGACTTTAAATGGTAACTTATAAAGAAATCAAAAGGTATGTTTAATTGATAATATGGAAGAAAAAAATCCCCGTTTTCTTTGTTTGCATTTTTAGTATCTTTAGTCCTTATATCCACGTTCTTAATTTCCTCTTCTGTATCCAGTTTCACGGATTCTCATAAAGCTAGTCGTATTGTTTTCCACCTTCTGTTGTGTTTTTTGAATGGTTTATTTTTGCAAGTAATTTCTTTGTGTAAGTCCAAAGATAACAAAGAAACAACAACATAACAACGACGACGACGACAATAACAACAACAACAACAACAACAACAATAACAACAACAACAACAACAACAACAACGACGACGACGACGATAGCATAACAACATTGACAACATAACATTATTTCCGTCAATGAATTTCATTATTATATGAAACAGTAATTTTTTATTTATAATTTGCGTTTATCAAGTGAAAACATGTTATTAAGGCAATGAGACAGTCTGCACCATAAATAGGTAGTGTTGTTTTTCACCACTGAGGCAACTTCGGCTGCACTTTTCTTCAACGGAAAGATGTCTCGGACGATGATAATCGATTATTTTTGGTCGATCGTAGATGATGCGGATCTGAGAAGACGGAGCTACATGCCATAGATCTTGTATGCAAAGCATTCGACTTTATGACTGAAAACCTGTCAAGGACCTGTTATTTCCAGAGGTTGTGACATGAGCTGGCCAATTTGACTATGCGATTTTATGCCTCTGCACAGATTTTTACAAGGATAGATTAAATCTCTGGTTTATTCCAACACACCATGAACGATTAACGGGTTGGTCGAAGTCAATTGCGTCACTGATAAAACTGAATCCCATTAATGCGAAAATGTCATCGACATTTTGACGATCAGAATGTACAGAGCTGTGGTGGCTACCTAATGTTATCGAATGTACTTTAAGAGAAAAAAAATTGATATCACAAGTATAAATAATTTTATTTAAGTTATAACGACCTGAATGAAACCCTTTAATAAAATGGTAAAAAGCAGGAAACAAAAATTCTCGTAATAGAACATCTTTCAGTAACAATGAACATACGTCCGTTTTGTTAGACGTACGTAGGCTTAAGCATGTATTCCAGTCCACTGTAATAATGTGTTATTTATTTATAACGCTATAAGCACACGATAGGTATTCTGCCCCTAGACCGTAAATCTTCCACCCTTCACGAGAAAGCACTACAATAAGATCTATTTAAATATAATTGAGTTCTATAATATGGCTACGAATACGATAAACTTGTACCGTCAACCACCTACTAAGTCTTATAAAAATCGACTTGTCCTGACACGAAAAACTCGCGACAGTGAGTAGGAGTACTTCCTATGACAAGACTTCGTATCTAACTGAACGATCCGTACTCGGCAGAGCAGCGTCTCAAATAATTTTTGATCTTCTGATTAGTGGAAAATCTAGCAACGTCATAGATGTTCTTAGTGAGAGACAGACTTCAAATTGAAAATCTGTCCGATTCTGCAAAGGCCTGTCTATGAAAGAATTGATTTCATAAAAAGAAAACATAAAAATTATAGTTTTGAAGAATGGAGTACATGGAAAATGTAGCTTAAAACCACGAGAACAGCCTGTCCAAGTTTCAAAAAGAAAGGTCAATTGTCAACGAAGTTATTAAATAAAATGTGTATCACACGCGCACTCGCGAGCTTACACACAAATGTTTCACTTGACATAAAAGAGTATAAAATTATGCATATTTTGACATAACATATATATATATATATATATGTGTGTGTGTGTGTGTATGCACACACATACAATAACAGTAATTTACTAATTAAAGAGCAAACTCAAGTAAAAACGAAACAAAATGATCCATTAGAATTGTAAATTTGTTAAAATAAATTAAATTTAAACATAATGTATTTACAATATAACGAACAAACAGCTGATTAAGTAAATAAACATTAAAACATTCGATATGTAAAATCAAATTAAATCGATCGTTTCTTTTATATTAAATTTGATTACTCGTTATTTTATATATGGAAAGTGAATTGCTAAATTTTATATTGATAGCGTTAATTTTTATATTGATAAAGCGAATATTTTTTATTGAATTGTTTGTTTATTCATTTATAAACATCTGATGTTGCTGATTTAATCAGTGCGTAAGGTAATAATACAATATAATTTTACTTTCAGAGAAATTTAATATTTTAAGCACTGTTTATATTATACGGAAACGTATTTATAATACAATTTACTTTTAAATTACGTTGTTAAAATTTTAAAAATATAGAGGTCACAGTAGCTGTGAACACCATCATGACTGATTAATATGTTGTCTTCAAAACATGCAGTTATTATTCATAATACGTTCTGTAACCTCAACAACGTAATTCTACATTCTACACTTTTGTCTGATTTATGGTTTAGTTTGTACGTGGTTTTACATCTGGCATCTCCTTTGCTTTGATTAATGAAATGGGTACAGTGACAGGTAAATAATGAGAATAATACCAACGTGAGTACTCTTCTCTCAGAGCTGTCTGTAACTTAACGTGTGTCGGAAATTAAAGTAGTATGTACAAAATAATCGGCGACACCAACAATATGTAATATACAGTGCCACCAGAAGATGAAGTAATGCTCCAAAGCCCTTTGAAGTGGTGGATTTGAAAGGATTTTCGAAAATACTTTTGTATACTTAAATCTAGTTTATGACGTTTAATGCAAATTGGGTCACACACACACACACACACACACACACACACACACACACACACACACACACACACACACACACACACACACAAAGTTTGGGCCTGACACAGAGTTAGTGCTGGGAGACGACGTTCATTATTTTGACCGCGTTGTATGATTTCATCCTTTGTAGGTTTAGTTTCGATGCTTTCAAGTCAATGAGTTGTTTATTATTAGTGGCACAATCCAACGCCGCAGACGCCTCAGAAATCAGTGGATAGACTGGAAATTCGTACTGTGATTAAAATTTTGTTTGAAAGGCTTAACTGCAGCCAATACAAAACGGAGTTGGATTCATCGTTGGGAGATTCTTCTCCATCGAATACAACAGTTAAGGGTTGGGTTGCTGAATTTAAACTGGGTCGGACAAACACAACTGACGTTCCTCGTGTTAGACGTCCAATTGAAGTGACTATGCCAGAAAAAATAGAAAAACATAGAATTGTTTTGGCATACCATAGAATGAAAGTGAGTGAGATAGCTGAGACTGTTGGTATATCAACGGAACGTGTGCGCAATATCTTACACGAACATTTGTGTATGACAAAGCTAGGCTTATATGCTAGATGGTGCCGCGTTTGCTGACACTTCACCAAAAACAGTGTCCAAAAACAGCGTTGATTCATAACCGTTGATAAGAATAATTGCGTCCACCACAACAGTTATGATACCAAACAACAGTTAAAAAAATGGACCACGAAAGGTGAATCATGTCGAAAGAAGGCAAAGACAATTCCTTCTGCTTGGAAGGTTATGGCAACTGTTTTTGGAACGCACGTGGAGTAATCTTCATTGACTACCTGAAAAAGTAGAAAACGATTAGTGGGCGGGGGTACTACGCAAATCCATTACACCTTAAAACAACGAAATTAAGAAAAAAACGGCTATATTTAGCGAAAAAGAAAGTGCTGTTTCACCAAGACAGTGCACCATCTCACACGTCAAATGTTGCTATGCCTAAAATCAAGGAATTGAAGTTTGAATTGCTTCCTCACCCACCATACTCGCCCAATTTAACTCCGAGCAACATCTACATCTTTCCTAACATAAAAAAAAATGCTTGGTGTAAAAAGACTTATTGACGACAATCAAGTCAGCGATGCTATAAATAGCTACTTTGAGTACCTCGACAAATCGGCTTATAAGTCTGGCATAAAAGCTCTAGAACGTCGCTGGAAAAAGTGATTAGAGATAAGTAGAGATTATGTTGAGAAATAAATGTAAATTAATCCAAAAAATGTTGTTTTCTTATTCAGGCCCGGAACCTTTTACCCTACCCTCGTACATTATAAGTCTTCCAAACAAGAAACTACGCGGAATTCCTTGTCTTTTGTTGAGTAAAAGTGTAAAGAAGATACCGGAATAAATTAAAATGGTTGATGCGCTGTTAAGACTACTATTTTATCTGTTATCGTCACGATATTATTTTCTTCTTTCGTGTGTTTGAATTGTAAGACAATAAGAAATAAACTATCTAAATGTAATCTATTCATGGAATGTTTAAAGTCAATATATATTCTGTAGTTTATATTTAAAATAAAATAAATAAGTTTTTCACAGTAATGTAGCAGTAAAAAAGTTTTTATGTTTCCTTTCCTCTCCACTTCCGACCACAAAACACACGCACACGCACACGCACACGCACACGCACGCACACACACGCACACACACACACACACACACACACACACACACACACACACACACACACACACAGCGATGGCCGTATATTTATATTTGGTGTATCCCATTATTAAGTAGGACGAACTTATTGTGAATTAAATTGTATTTTGTAATTTTTTGTTTTCTCCAGCAGACTTGTTCCTTCTCAGTCTGCTTCTGGGGCAGCAGCCCATTATGTGTCTGTTACCGGAGTCTGTTCGGCTGAACTACTCCAGCTGACCTAAACAAATTTGCCTGCCTGGCCAGAGTTCCATTCTAAATTTGTTCTCTCTGGTTCATGAACATGTCGCCCTCTCCCCTAAACAGAAGGTGTACTTATTAGCAGCATATGAGAAAACTTAGAAGGAGCAGCATATGAGACAACCTCAACTGTGCCATTAATTATGACAGTTATGGCATTGCTATGTCCATCATCACGGACCAATACCTCAATAAAAGGCTGGCATTCTAACCTATTGCCAGAATCTTTTGTAGCCTCCTACCAACTCAAGTCTTTGAGGGAGATCCGTGACTTCCAACTTTTGGTCATTGCAGTCTGTGAGGGTTGAGGACATCTTTCAGGTTGTTTTTTGGTCTTTCTTTTGTCGAAATTGGATTTGTCATTGAGAAAAAGATTCAAGGCGTACTCAGAACAGGTTCCCAAGGTAGAGTCCTTTATCAAGATGTTGACCCTCATGGTTGAACATAAGGAACAGGGCGTGCTGTCTAAGTTAACTGGCATACCTGTCTCGTACCCAAGGATTCGTCACTCCTCAGAAACTTTCTTCTCGTGTTGCTTCACTAACTACTTCTGTCAATGACAGCAGACGCAAATACCCCGCCTGTATGTCCCATCATCCTATTGTAGAGTTCAAGAAACTTCTGAGTTTGAGCCCATCCGACCGCTACAAACAGGTCAAACACCTAAAATTATGTACAGTTTTCTTGTCATCCACCCATAAGGACAAACGACAAGCATAATGTTAGGTTTGCAGTGTGCAGTGGTGTTTCCTACCACGCAATTTTTTATTTTCCTAACATTAATGCAGGTAACAAACCCTTAGTTCCCTCCCCAACTTTACTGTGAACCATCCACAAACTCTTGCCACCTCCACTGGTGAAAATAGGGGGTGTTGTTGGCTCCTTACCTGGTATCTCTGCATTTTAATGAGAGTTTTATAATTGCCAGACCCATTATGGATACTGTGTCTCAGGCATCATTCATGTCAGAGCATTGTGTGCAGCAGTTGGGATATCCGCGTTGTTGACGGTAATGAACTGCTCTGCCGGTTTCTCATGGTGTTTGTCATTTAGCCATTCAGACATTAGGAGAATATGGTGTTCGCCCTCGGTCACATCTTTGCCGTAATGAGGAACATCATTCACAATACTCTTCGATTTGTGGTGTCATGGTGTCACTTGCTGTCAAGGATGCAACAAGGACGTTGGTGTTAGCCAATCCTATCTTTGACACCTGTGCTGGAAAAATGTTTTTGTTTTTGGAGGGGGGAACGGTCATAGTGTCCGCCGTTCTTATAAGGCAGGGTGTTCCTTTGCCCTTTGGTCTTACAACCGCTTTTGGGGCCAAATTTGGTTTTGTTATTATGGGGTCTGCTCCCACCTCTATCTATTGCTTTTTGTCTTGTGAGCAAAGCATACAAGACGTTAATATCACTTGATGCAGTTCGTGCCAATCAGCTACATGCAGCGTCCCGACAGGTTTCAGTGGCTACGTGTGTGGCGTTGACAGCATCATTGACTCCTCTGCAAGATGATTGATGATTTTATTTTTTGAGAAAATGGGTGAACAGCGGCACTGCATTGATAAAGTGTATCCCACCGGTCGACAATGCAGTATCTCGCCATATTTTCTCACATTCGTCCATCGAGTATGTCCTTCCTGGTCTTGCAGATGTTTCTCCGTAGGGGCACGCAGCTGATGTGTATTTGGCGTGTGGCGAAAGTGCCAATTGTCATTCTTATTTGTTGGCAGCTAACACCAAAGTGGCACCTTTAAAGACTTTAAAATCTATTCGTCTTTGCCTCGAACTATTAAGGTTTATCAAGTTGCTTAGTTGGTTCTTCATTATGTTCAGTTTGTCCAACCTCTTTTTCGTTGTCTAGACCGATTTGTCTTCGGACGACCATGTCCTCTTAGCATTACTTTCCCTTTCTTTAAATACTGCCGATTGTGCTTCGTGGTCTTTTAGCTGTAGCAGTTTGTGGTGGACTGGTTCTCCGTTCCCCTTTGAAAGCCAGTGTACTTGGCCGTCTTCTTCTTTTCTACCGGGCAATAATAGAGTCGACTTTGAGTTCAGACCTACCGATCAGTCCTGTACGACTGCAGTGTCCCCTGTCTTTTGTGCAGATATTTCCTTTTGGGCTCGATTGTTGGGAGTATTTGGTGTATATGTAAAATGGTTTAATCCCAGTTCTGAGAGTGTACTGTGGTCACTTGATCTCAGGAAGCTGGGCTTTAATTATGTATGCCGGTGCATTTAGGCTTCTTAATTTTGTTCCTGAAGTTTGGGATATTGTAGCAAGTCTTACAATTCACTTGTAAATGCAAAAATGCAGGTGCACTTGTAAATGCACCTGGAAATGCAACGTTTTGTACCTTTTGTCAGTGAGTTTGGGTTAACCAGATGTCAGATTCAGGAGTCAAGTCCTGCCATTGTATTTTTTGTTAGGGAGATTGCAATCTTCAGGCTACTTAACCCTTTCATTTTCATTTGTTAATATGGAAACTGTTTGTGCGGAACCATATTACTTACGGAGGGACGATTTTGTATTATTGCATCAGGGTACATGCGTCTGCCCTGACTGTTGGTCAGGTGCAATTTTGTACGTTTTACCGTGTGTTCGCGTCTTACGTTTATTTCGGGTCCCGGATTACGATAAATTTATCAATTTATTTCTTTTTTGATTGTGTATATGTATACATAACCACTCACTGTTCTTTTGGTCTTGTTATGCTCGGTTGGCCATCCGAGTTTCTGGCCAAGAGGGATGTCACTGTACCCCTTCTGATGAGGTAGTTCCATATGACGATTAGTGAGACCGTCGTAACAATATTAAAATACAAAATTTTACATTACGTGGGGTTAACGGTAAAATACATAACATTCATGTAATTTTCTCGTAACCTAAAAACTCCATAATTATATTATTAGAACGTACGCTCTTATTGTAAGGATTTTTAGATTTTCTTGTATTATCAGTTTTAAAATACTGCCAATTAAAAGTTAGCCACAACAATTTGACTTTTTTGTATGATTCGTGATTGCATTTCGTTTTTAGAAATTGTATGAATTATGTAATTAATTTAGCCTCTTTCCTGTTACAACTTGAAAATTGTCCACTTTACCAACACACAAATTGACTATTTGACTACTTTGAACAATATGCCATAAAAGTTTAGGAATTGCTAATGAAAATTAGATTCTGGCGAAATTATTTGTCTGACAGATCCACAAAAAAGGGAAAACAAATCTGGACCCAAAGATCTATAAGATACATTGACGCAATGTAACATATGAGACAGGACATGAACAAGGTAGCCTGTTTATTGTGTGCCGTAATACTGAACAAGTCAGGGAAATTCAATATAATAATTTTCTTTTCCAAATTTGAAAATACAGTAGAATGTTAATTGTCGGGACTCACTGTGACTGACGAATGAATAGACGTATAATGTAACACATTAACCCTTCCCCCATTGAGTATGACCAGTAACTCTAAGCATTTTATAATGTAAATTACATTCTTTAATTATCGCATTGAAATACAGAATAAAAAGAATGTGGAGCTGAAAAAAATAAAAAACATACGTTCATAACAAAGCTTTTCGTGTGAGTACAAACATAGTTAAAATAAAATGAATCGTTTGTTTCAGAAACCCGCTTTGTGCAGCTTTTTGAATTTTAGGAAGACAAAGAAAAACATGTTAATTTTGAAATTTATGAGGATTTTAGCATTATTATTTTGTTGTTGTTACATAAATCCTCCCTGAACTAGACGTGATATACGACTTATCAAAATTTGAATATAATTTAAAAAATAAATTTAAAAAAAATTCACATAACGGGTTTCTGCAAAAAACTACATTTTTACTTTCAAAATTTACAGTTTTTGTTTGTTTTTGGGAGTGAATAAGGTTTATTAATAAAAGAAAACTATGAAATAATAAAGAGTTATGAATTTAACAGAGAATATTAACATTTCAAACATAGTTGATACTATAATTATTTCAGATTATTGAAAAGTTAATAAAAAATTATCATCAAAAAGTTGGATAACTTGTGTTACATTATACTCATTCATATATAAAGTTATCATAAAAATGTTATTAGAAGGCCACCAAAAAAGTTAACAAGGTTAATCATTTTATTAAAAAGATCGTTCAATATATTAGAATTTGTGTTTTTAGTCATCATCATATTCTGCATCCACGCTACATTCAGCTTCTGTAATGGGCTATTCGAGGATTTCATCATAGAAGTACTCATAGACTATAGTGTAATCAGAGAGCTTCCTTAGGTCTTCAATTTGTTTACTTATTAATAGGAACCTTTCCAGTGGGGTAAGCCTTTGCTGTTGGCAGTTCAGGAACGTTCTGATATTTTTTCAAGGTGAAGGTTGAGCTCACAAATCTATCAATATACTGTCTGACAAAAAATTTAACTTGCAAAGATTTGTCGTATTGGAATTGTCTGCAGCTAGACAATTTGAACTTGATTTTCTTGTCTTTATGGATATTTTTTCCACATGTTTCGTCCGGGAAAGGAACTTTTTTATAAAAGTTTGGCCACCAACTCTTGAAGTCGAAAATCTCATCTTTGCTTGGTACACAGTGGACAGATATACGACCAGTTTTACTGGCCTTCAAAATCAGCTCTGAACATTGTTCTGGTGTGTAGACTCTATCCAGTCGTCGTATGATGCATTTAATCGATCCGAAATCCCGATCGCAAGGTAAAAACGATTGGCCACTAACAGGAAAATATGTTCCAGTATCAAAAGTCTGCGTGTCACAAAGGTGCAATAAAAACTCACCACAGTGTGATTTTTGTTTTGACTTGATTACTGAAAAGAATCAGATTCATTACATTATTAGGCACTTTTGTGTTGATGTAATGTAATAACATAGAACACACTTCATCAGGTGATTTGTTAGCTTCACCTTCGTGATATAGATAAATAGTAGTCTTGTTTGTTTTTAAGTCATGTAGGCCTATACAAAATATATTGAGCCACAGCTGACGCATGTAGAATACTTCTTGCACGGGTATGTTAGGCAGAGGGAGGTTCTGCATGAAATCAAAACACAAAGCGACAGTATGGTCGTCTTTGTTGTTGGCAGTGTCTTTTATTTTTGAATAAAACTTTTTGGCCCTTCTCTTGTGAATTAACTGTTCAGCAGTTACGTTAAGCTTAGCGTTATGTCTTAGTTCAGGGTCTCTTAATTTCGCACTAAAGTTCTCACATTTGCTACACACGTCCACTTGAAGGCGTCCAAATGAAAAGTTAAAATTTTCTTTAAGTATGTGTAATAAAAATTATATTTAACTTTTTCTTTCAGTTCTGGATGGTTAGTTAAAAACATGTCATACATTTTACCGATGTTTAGTCTGGCACCTAAATAGTGTTTTGGTTTGCCACTATAGTGCGTCTCTTTAACATCAAAGTGAGAAATATGATCATGGATCAACATACAAATATCCCCAGAAATAGCGTCCCTACTACGGGTTTTCCTCTGATATCAACAGGTGTCTTATTTTGTATTAAAATGTTAGCGAGTCTTTGAACCCTATCACTTGAAATAGATTTTACAAACTCGAGTAAGAATGCCATTGACCCTAATGTTGTAGGTAAATGAATGGTTTTTCTTGAAGGAAGGCACAGTTTCATTTCCTTCAGCAACCGTATCATTAGGCCTATTAGGTTGTTTTCGCCTACGCTGCATTTCCCTAACCTCAATCAGTGCTTGGAAATGAGTATGTGCCCGAGTTGTAGAGGACTCTAAGGACTATTGATTTTTGTGAAGATCGGTTAAGGGGAAAGGGGTAGTTTACCAGCAACGTTTTAAGTTTTAACAAGAGTAAAGTACTTAATTTTGATAAATAATGTATCCTGAAATGAAGTTCATAATAATTCACTGTAGAAAGATAGATTATATATATATATATATATATATATATATATAAATTAAAAGGGTAGTTGAAGGGAGAGGGGGTAATTACTTCCATATTCCTTAAGGAAATGGAAGTATGGTGATGGCAAAAAAAACCGTGTTCGAGATTATTGCAGATTCTGATTGTACTACACTCAAAACATGAAAAAAAGTCGTTTTCCGAAAAGTGTCTGTGTGTGTGTGTGTCTGTCTGTCTGTCTGTCTTGTGTGTGTAGGTTTTTTTCTATGGCAAACGATAACTGCCGCAAATTCAAACAGAATCAAATAAATTTTTGCATACAGCCCTGATTTGTAGAGTGCTCACGACCTGTTGTTTTTGGTGAAGATCGGTTAAGGGAAAGGGGTAGTTTACCTGCAGCATTTTTTTAACAAGGGTATTTTCTATGGCAAACGATAACAGCCGCAAATTCAAACAGAATCAAATAATTTTTTGCATACGTCACTGAATTGTAGAGGACTCAAGGACTTTTGATTTTGGTGAAGATCGGTTAAGGGGAAGGGGTAGTTTACCTGCACCATTTTACGTTTTAACAAGAGTAAAGTACTTGAAAATTCATTTAAACTTTTTCAAACAATGGTAATTGTTAAAAATAAAATAATTTTGTTGCCAGGCAATAAAATTATAATTTTTTCATTTTAATGTAAATCTGTACATAGTATAAAGTAAAGTCGGTCCGTTTTCTCTCTGTGTTTGAAATCGCTAATCTCAGGAAGTACTGAACGGATTTTATTCAAGTTTTCGCCAATAGATAGAGGAACATTTATGTGTATATTGTACATTAGCTTAGCTATCACGGTTTATGTTAAGTAAGTGGTATAGTTTACATCTTATATATAAAAATGAATGTTTCTTTGTTTGTCCCGTATGCGTTCCTATACCATTCATCCGATTGCGATGAAACTTCGGTGAGTTGTTGTGCGCACGTCCGCGAAGGTTTCTTCCACATCTCCTCCTAAACCACTGTACCGATTTCAACCAAACTTGGCACAAATATTTTACGCAACGGGAGAACCAACATAGGATAGGTGTTTTTTCGATGGGGTCCTTTTGGGGGTTCTTTGGGGTCTTCCACATCGCCTCCTAAACCACTGGACCGATTTCAACCAAACTTGGCACAAATATTTTACGCAAAGGGAGAACCAACATAGGACAAGTGTTTTTTCGATACGATCCTTTGGGGGGTCCTTTAGGGTCTTCCACGTCTCCACCTAAACCATTGGACCGATTTCAACCAAACTTGGCACAAATATTTTACGCAACGGGAGAACCAACATAGGACAGGTGTTTTTTCGATACGATCCTCTGGGGGGTCCTTTGCGGTCTTAAAAACTATTAGATCTGGTTACTATGGCAACCCAATAGAATAGATTCTGTTCTAAATATATTATCGCATTAAATTGAAGACCACGCGAACGAAGTTGTGGGCAACAGCTATTTATTTTTAAGAAGCCTACTTTAATTAAACTTTATTAATTAAACTAACATTTTCATTACGTACAACGTGAAACTCCGTAGCGAAGAACGGGTATTCTGCTAGTCATGTATAAGAGAAAATATATCGTGCGTGGCAGGCAAGCATATCTCAGTTATGTACTGTTTACGTTTCCATTTTATTATTATCACTACCGCAATAAAAGGGCAGGGAAGACACACACACAATTCGCGTTATTTCTGGCCTCATTCATGTTTATTTTCTTACATTTGCACGGTTTTTAAATGGAAAGTGCCGAACCCATACCAACATAACGCATGCAAGCCGAAAAAGTGTCCAGCGTGGATAGCGTTTTTCTTCCTGTGGATCGCTGGGCAGTGTAACTGCACGTGTTTACAGAGGAACGATTCATAGACAGACTTTTCGTCTTTAGGGAATGAACCCTCTGCAAGATGCTGAGGGTCCATGAGTGACTTCGGAGCGCTCCTCCTTTTCCGCGTGTTTGTTCTGTGAAACGTACACTGTAGATTCGCAGATTTATTCTAAGCAACGCTCAATAGGAAATGTTGAAAATTTTTGTCCACGGTGAACCCTCATACACACTAAACCTGCTCTGATGTTTTAATTACGGACATCATAATATTAAAACTTTGGAAACTTGAGCACTACTTAATGGAGATCAATCATTAACTTATACAAGCTATTAATTTTATGCATATTTTTTATATATATGTGTACAACGTTATCGGCAACAAAGAAGTAGTTTTGTTAAAATTCCTTCCCGGGATATTTGGCCGTAGTCCAATGTTTTCTACAAAACCAGACGTTTCGGCAATGCCATTGACTTCCATCATCAGTGAAAATCGAGTGCGATAACGTGAGGTGGTATATGTTAGTGACCACAGTACTGTGGTTAAGGCTGAAGCAGTAAGTAGAAAGAAGTAGTTTCTATGGTAATATTTCATTTCGAAAATGATTTTAAAAATAAATCTTAGAATATGGAAGTCATGTATGGTTCTCCATACCGATATTTTTCTATAAATGAAAATGATAGTTGAAGGGAGAGGGGAAATTTTTTATATGTGTACTCCGTTATCAGCAACAAAGCAGTAGTTTCTATGGAAATATTTCATTTAAATTTCTCAAACATAAAACTTAAAACTTGATTTACAAGGTTGTTTTTTTTTAGAAATTATCGAACCGAATTCAAGTAAATGATTTTAAATATAATTCTTAGAACGGGCACCCATGGATCTCTGGAGGTAGTAACAATACAGTATATCAAGTAAGGACAATCAGCTATATCATTTTTTAAGTATTTGCAGTTGTATTCCTATTTACAGTATGTTTACAATGAAAATACTTATATTACAACACATTGTAAATAGATTATACTTTTGAAAAATAGTCTTCTAATGTGGTTTGTTTTGCGGTAGCAGTTTTCTTTTTAACTGTGCAATTTTCGACCAAACAGTAATGTTTCGACACTGTTCCACAGCATTCTCACCACATTCCTTTTCGAGAGTAAAGCAAAACCGCGAGAGTACCTTTGGTCCGCCCAAGAGATTGTAACACTATTTTTAAACTATCGGCGGTTCTTTAATTTCTACTTCTTCACTCTGTACGTCATCATCATCCGTTTCAACAAAAACCGGAAACATTACTGTAATGTAAAAGAGACTATCTCCGATTTTAATCGACCATTTCAAAAAGTTTTCATTGTAAATCCAGAATTTTTCTGACCTACCTTTATAAGCTTCCTGAAGTTGAACCTCCCAATTGTTTCGGTATCTTCACAAATTGAAGAATCTCCGTTTTCATCATATGGCAGTCCAGCAATTGTAACAAGTATGTAAAGTTCTTGTAAAATTTGATGTAATGATTGCGCCTGCAGATGTGCGTCGGTAATTTGAATGCCACATTTTGTAAAACACTCCTTAGTAGTGGGTAACAGCAACTTCTGTTCAAGCCGCCTTGGTGCAGGATACCGCATCGAAGACACTAATTTTCTTCTCCAATTGAAATGCTGTCTTGCATAGGTGACGCAATAGACTAAAGAACTCTTTTCCGATAAAAAGTTTAAATGTCCGAATTATCTGTTGGTACAATGGCTGAAGATGAGAAATCGTGTTTGTTGGAAAAAATAAGCGTCTCACATTGGATAATGATGAAACTGGATGACATGTCTCATTATCCTCTAGCAAAATTACGCGGTAAATATTGTTTTTCCAACTAATGCCCCGTAATGTTGTCTCTAAATTCTTGAACATTTTGGTTTTTATGACTTTTCGATAACTAACGGGAGTTTTTTTTTGCCATCAGCACTATAACATAACATAATCGTTACTCTTTCTTTAGCCATTTTTCCATTTTTCCAACATTACACGCTCGTTTTTGTAATTGAATGATTTATTTGGTACAGATATAAAATATACCCAGTATTATCAATGTTGTAAACGTCACTTAATTCGTGCCCAGTAACCTCTATTTCCATGCTCTGACTTCATTAACAGGCGTATCAGCAACTTCACCCGAAATTGTTTTGAACGACACGTGCCGCTTTCTAAAACTCTCCAGCCACTCGCTGCTAGCTACGAAATTTTTAACTTTAATTTCAGTAAATATTTCGAATGCCTTCTCCCGTAACATACTTCCACTTCCTGGAAGTTTTTTTAAGTGAACAGATTTAAACCACTCGTTAAGAATTTCATTTACTTATAAACACTTTGATTCGCGTTTTCGGATTATGCCCGATACATAGGTGATTCCCACTCTTTTCAAGTTTGGTCTTTATTTTGGATTATGCTGTTGATTTGTGTTCTTCCGCATTTAAAAACTTCAGGAAGTTTCCTTGCTGAAACGCCCTTATCACTTTCAAAAAGGACACTTGCTTGCTTCTAAATTGAAACACACCCTTTCTTTGCTACTCGTTTTTGACACACTGTTAAATTACACAACAAATTACAAAAACACTCAAACACACGTGGGTCACTTATGGTAACTTCCGTTAAAAATTCCAAACATTCGCTTGTAAATGACCACTTACTACTGCTTCAACGTTATGGAGACCTCGTCAGTTTATAGTGTACAAATAACTTTTTATAAATTACAAGTATGCAGGTGCACACGACTATATTGTTTCCCTTATCTTTGAGTTGGGTAGGCATAAACACTACTTGAGTATTCTTAGAAATATGTGTTGTCAAACTATTTTGTCTATTGTGTTGTATTCCAAACGACTGAACATGCAACAGGTGATCGTTTAAACAAGAAAACGAACCCGTTATGGGCTGACCGTGACCGTTTAATGGAGGGGAAATTTACATTTGATCTTACGGAAAATAAAATCCGTTCCTCAGAAAAGTAGCCGTTCATTAAGATGGCCGCTGAATAAAGGTGGCCGTTAGGACAGGTTTTACTGTTAGAAAAACTACTTGGATCTGTAAATATGTAGTCCGAAAAATTACAGTCCTAAATAAAAAGACAATTTTCATTAAAAATCACTAATTTGTAATGTTTGGCTTGTGTTAATCAAAAATGTTTCTTGTTTTAATTAATTCGGGCGAAAAAAAGAAACATTTAAAACCTTACCGGGTTATTTTCGAATTATTTGCAATTAAGTTATAAAACTAAGCAAAGTCTATATGAAGGTTAAAAAAACATATAAACTTACCTCAGAACGGTACATGCGTGTGAGTGAGCGTAGATGTTTACATTCGATACATGGTATGTGTATATCTCTGTTGCTTGCATGCATGCACATACAAGAGACTGCGTAGATTTAAACCAATTTTAATTTGAGCATATTCAAATAATTTAATACTAGTATTCAAAGTGTCAACAATGGAAAGATTAGAAGGTAAGTTCTTTATAAAGTGAAGCAATTTTACAATAAAAGCAGAGAATCAATGCTGTAGAGAAAGTACTTAAGCATGTATAGGCCTACTAAAAATTTTTCAAGTTGCGTTTCTGATTACGTTTAAGTTTTTATATTACACGGCCTAAATAATATGCGAGAAGCAACATATTTAGCAGAGATGTTGTAATTAGGGTGTAAAGTGGGTTATACAGCAGCAGCTTGAATTCTAGCCTCACCTGATGAGACCCAAAATGTACATTTTGCAAAATAACCACTTACCGTGAACTATTTGTTAAAAACATAATGTTCTGTAAAATACTCTCACGAGGCGTATAACTGCCCGAATCCATACTACCTTCAAGTTAAAACGTATTTAAGGTATTTAAAGTCAATTTACGCCAACTGTATTTTAGTAATTAAATTTTTATGACTTCAAGACATTGTTCTTTGTGAAATTTATATAATTCTTAGAAGGATGTATGTGTGTTAGCATTTTTATATAGAAATAAAAACGAACATTCAAATTTTTATTTCAAAAAATGTTAACTTCCTTAAATAAATTTAATTGAAACAACGAATTACTAAAGTAGCTTATGTTTATGCTTACGTTATAGGTTATCAAATTTATGTACAAATACTTTAAATATTAAAATATACGTGTTTTCCAAAACATATAACTAAAATTAAATTTTGTAATATGTGTATAAAAAATTGAAAGATAGTGACTTTGTTACATATGATGGAAAAGTTTGTTTCAGTAAAGGTATAAATATTTTGGTTAGAGATGAAAATTCCATGATGCGCATGCTTTCGACACGTTTGCTATCGTCAGGTGTTGTTACATAGGCCTAAATATAAATGGCAGCAGCATGACCCAGCAGCAGCTGATTTTGCCAGTTTTTACTTTGCCTGTATTTTTGTTACTCTTGTTTTTGTTATATAAATATGAAGCCATCACTTTCATAGCTTGATGTGTAATTGCCTGTTAATCTGATTTTTTGATATACAATTTTCAGACAAATATTCGACAATCTGGACTTTCGTTGTCCCTTAGCCTTATCTCCATAACCTTCATAATTGTCTTTGTTTTATTAACTAGGTACACACGGCTTTGCTATATCAATTTAGATTCTATTTTAACACTGATATTAGTTAAGCTTGTTTAGTTACATAAACAATGAATTATTTTAGCTGTACTTTTGCGTAATCCGTACTAAACTCAATATGGTTCTTATTGAATCAGGTAAAAAATCAAATGTTTAAAACCAGGTTCTCTTTTTTGTTACTTTTGAACTGACTTCTTGGAAACAATAAAGAATATAAGCGTTCACGGAAGTATGCAAAGCATTATGAAGATAAAATACATGAAGGTATACTAAGATATATAAAAACGTACATAAAATGTGTAACGATATATAAAGATTTAGAATACAATATAATATTTTTAGAATGAAAAAGCTTCTGCCATCTTTAAACTAAATGTTCCCATGTCAGTGATCACACACACACACACACACACACACACACACACACACACACACACACACACACACACACACACACACACACACACACACACACACACACACACACACACACACACACACACACACACACACACACACACACACACACACACACACACACACACACACACACACACACACACACACACACACACACACACACACACACACACACACACACACACACACACACACACACACACACACACACACACACATAAAATCATATTTTTATTTACTATTATTAATGTAACAAGGCAGTGTTTGAACATGATTTTAATTTACAATTTAATTTATGCATCTTGATTGGTCAAAACCAAAGTGGGGGCTAAGCAAAGTCTACAGAACAGAACAATTCAAGTCAGTACTTACTCACATCTCATGCGTGGAGGTCGTTAGGTCACAGGATGCCTATACAATACATTTGTGGCATCACCTTACTTTACGTTTTCTTTAAAATATTTTTTTTTACATTCAATTAACTTCAGTTTGCCGACAACAGTGCGCGTGAACATTTCATGAGTACAAATCGTACATTTCAATTCAGTGTTTTATAATACACCTAGTGGCCTCGTTAGTGAAGGATCTGCAGCAACATCCACAGCATCCCTTTGGGAAGGCCTTCCCTAACAACACCCCTAACCCCTTTCATCTCATCATCCAGCATCACGACCTCAGGCAACATATTACGTGTACGTGAGTTCAGCATTTATAAGCAACTCTACCGACACAAGTTATGTGTTATACTTTATTCAATCATATAATGTAATTGACAATTTATTAACTGTATCTTTTGCAATCTACATAAAATTCCAGTGTTCACATTAGAGGGACCGGCAATTGCCCCAGAAGTTTATCGCTCTGGGGTTAAGAACCTATTCATATTTATGACAACAGTAAAACCTAAGAATGGGAGCATTTCTCTTACTTTACGGGTTATAAATAACTAAAGTGTAAAACACAAAACATTACAGAACACACAGCCTACATCCATTTTACACAATTACTTTGTAGCCACAGATTGTTTTTAAACCTAATGTTGTGTGAACATTAATTATTTTCTCTCTTTAATTTCTTTTAAGTAACAATTAACATTTGTTTAGTCTTAAAAACAATATTGTAGATTCAGTAAAAATTTATTTGTTTTTTACATATTAATTTATTTTCTAAGTAATTAAAGGTAGGCCTATTTATTCTTCATCACTTACATAAGGATTATGCATTTTAATCTAGTCTAAAGCGCTGAATTCTTTATATTTCTGTTGAACTTTCAAGAAGACAATACCTTATAGTTTGTGTTATATCTCCTGTAAGACAAATACCGTAACTCAGCGTCTGCTTTTCTGTGCCACCAATCTATATTGTTACGACGGTCTACTTGATCGTCGTAGGTAGAGTGGAAACAAAATACAAGACTCCAATTAAGTCACTAATCACCAGCTTTAATTTTCACAGTTAAACATTTCGTAATTAACAACACAGTCTCTTAAAACAAATCAAATAAAAATTGTTCACACGCAATAAAATGTCCACTAAAATTAAACACAATTGTATTACAATTATCCCGCCCGATTATTAAACACTTTACTAATAACCACTTGAACGCACACAGTAATATCGCCGATAATCATTTGTAATCTCCCGACAATAAACTCGGACCGCGCTGTAAATATATCGCAATTAATACTGAAAACTAAGGCCGATGCCGCCATGTATTTATACCTACGCTCACAGACCAAAACGTTCCAAACTATGTCTTAGCGCCAGTGTGTACTATGTAATTAATTGCGGCCTTGACACAGTCCGCGTGGCTGGCGGCTTCGAGAAAAGTCTGGCGAATGCGTCTAGAGTCACGTATGCCACACACATTAGAACGAGATTCTTCTGGCACATTCGACAAACACGTGGACTGTTCTGTAATGTCGTAACAATATTAAAGGCATAATGTAGATATAAGTAAAATATAGATTGAGGTTATAATATACATTAAAGTGTAATTCTTCTTGTTGTTGTTCTGTCTATTAACTTTATGGCTGTTTGTATTTATGCATTACTGTATTATTCTTAATCTCTTATTCGTTTTATACTTTTGCGTATAAGTAGTGAAATACTCACTGATATACATAGAGTTTTGGTAAAAGTTCGTTAAAAGGCTTTGACATTGAGTTAAATTAAACTTCAAACAACTGTTATCTGACACCACATTTGTTATTTACAAGCACTATTACGTATAATAGGCCTACATATATAAAAGCCAAACACAACTGGCTGACTGATCAATATATCTCTAAAAACACAAGGCCTATAAAGTTCAAATTTGACACGGGAACTTCTCATAGACCTTAGTGCTCACTAAGAATTTTATTTTGAAAAATTATATATCTAACTAACTATCTACCTATATGTAATCCAAATACCACTGACCGACTGATCACGAAGTCTTCGAAACTACACAATGTGAAATTGGGAGTAAACATTCCTCATAGGTGGTAGGTGCGTACTAAGTAATCTTTTCGACAAATTTTACTTATTTGGGATGTGGGGTTTGTGAGTATTTATAGCCATTAGAAAAGTTAGCTTGCTGATGATGTTTTTTAACAATTCCTATGAAACCTTGCAGGTTTGTAGAAAATAAATTACGAAAATATATTTTTTCACCAAAGAAAAAAGAACGAATCATACCGCAAGACGGTATGAATCAACGAACGAAAAATAGACGAGGTACGAATCATACCACTACATCAGCAGTTCAGAGGGTGTCTGGCGAATCCACAAGCGCTTTCCTCCTGATATGCGTCTCGCTATTCATCTTGAGACTGGCCAGAGAATGCATTTTACAAGTACAAACGTAATTGAAAAAAATTAATAACCTTCCAAAAATAACTCTTTTAGCCTCTCCGACTTACGTAAAACTGGTAGCTTCGCAAGAACCCCTCTTAACTACAATGCTCCATCGTACTATGAATGGCAGAACAAGTTCAACAGGAGGAAGCAGGGGAACTCCGAGCCAGACCACCCCGGTGTAAAGAAAGACCCGGTTTTGGGCAGAGTCTACGCGGTGCATCCTAACATGCCGAATGTTATTACTTCCGATTGTTGTTGCATGAAGTCCAAGAGCCTACATCGTTTGATGATCCAAAAAGGGTTAACAGTGTTGTGCTCCATCCACATTAAAATTTGCCTGCAGAGCTCGAGGACTGTTGGAAGACGATGTTCATTAACACCACACTTTTGAGAAAGACGCATACTGTGACTCACCACTTAAAGTTCGTGATTTATTTGCCGTGACGAGCGGTCGTGGCGTAGTGGCTAGCGTGTGGCTCTGCTACGCTGTCGGCGCCGGTTCGAATCCCGCCGGAGTCATCTGATTTAGATACTACCGTTCCTTTTCGCAAGGCGATGGCAAACGCCCTCTCGGATCCGCCGTTAAACTGTAGGTCCCATATACCTGTGAGAAAGTCCGTAACACACGCACCGCGGGTATATGCGGGGAGGGTACAAACCAGTCAAAAGACTGAAGGACCCAATAATAATAATAACTTGCCGTGATGCTGGTATTCTGACAAGTTTCTAACCCTTTGACTCTGTGGGAGAAGCATAAGGACATTCTTTTGGAGGATGTAAAAAGGCAAGTGGAGAATTATTTCTTGGGAATAGACGTCCAACAAAGCTCACTGCCGAGACGGTAGCTCACCGGTCAGTGAATTCGGTGGTTAAGAAGAATGAGGCAGTGTTTATCCTGCTGAATTTCTGTACAACAGGTGCCCCTCAGCATTACCTAACTCTCAAGATTGGGACAACGTTAATGCTTTTTACAAACCTCAACCCACCTAAACTCTGCAACGGTACCAGGCTTCAAATCAAGGCGTTCCATAAATAAGTAATCGAAGCCATCATTTTTCAGGTTGTGGGGAGGGTGAAACTGTATACAGTCCCCGAATTCACCTCATTTTGTCGGAATACCCGTTCGAGATTTAAGCGCCTTCAGTTCACCGTGAAAGTTTGCTTTGCCATGAACAAGGCTCAGGGGTAGTCTGTGAAGATCGTCGAGGTGGACCTAAAACTGACATGTTTCCGGGTGAGCTCCGGTGACAGTCTGGTATTTCTCGATCCATAAGGTAAAACTGCCAATGTAGTACATACAGAGATACTTTAATTTTAAATTCCATATTCCATCTTTTCTAACCCACTTTTACTTTATTAGAAACGAATTATTACTCCAAATATTCAGAAATCCATATTTTTGTATTAACTCTACGTACAAAACAATTTCGGTGGGACTAATATATTTTTTACTTACAAGAAGTGATTGTTATATTTTTCTTTATAATTTCAGTTTCAACATTCATATGAATTTCTGTTAAATTAAACCACATTTTCCAAGATTTGTTTACGATGAAGTTTAAGGTTAGATCATTTATTAATTATCGATCAAATATGAAATAATAATAATTTGTCTGTGAATTTTATATGTTAGTTTCAAATGCAAACTTTATATTTTGTCAAAAAAAGTCCAATAATAAAGGTTAGCACATTTAGAATAAGCTAGACTGAAAACGTAACTTCCATATTTTTATAATCCGTAGCGAAGCACGGGCATTCAGTTTTATATTTCTGTAAAACCAGACAATCATAAATGGTACTAAGCTCAATGTCAGCATCTCTTTGTCGGCACCTTTAATTTGCTAATGTTAAACACAAAAATAGCCTTACGCATATTGCATACTTTTTTTTGTAAGCCGAAGGCGACAAAGCTTTAATTTCAAATATTAAAATATACTACGAACTAAAATTTCTTCCGAGTTTAGATCTTAAAATATTTCTCGAGGCGCTATGCTTTTTCCTTTAGGTTTCTTATATTTTTCAGCTAATCACTAGTTATAAAACAGGGCAAATAAATGAATTTAGAGAATTTAATAAAATGTAATTGATACAGAGAGTGAATAACTAGATTCATTTTTATGGGAATACTGGTTAATGTTAAAATACTACTGTGTACACTGTTTTATAATACTAATATTAGTTAAGTTTATTAATAGTAGTAAAACGAGAGTATATGATGTTAAATAGTACTGAGAGCTCTGAAAGTGGAATAATATTATTTGTTTTTATAGATTAATGGCTTTTTAATAAACACAGTTGTGTCTGAATTATAAATGAACTCAGTTGTTAGAAAACAAAGTATGCATTTAGTTCTTGTATATTTAGAGACCTGTGGTATTATGAAATCTTTATTCTCTACGTGAGGTGTATTGTATAATTCATAAACTGGAGAAAACACAGTTCTGTGGTTTATATATTCTACAATAATAGACCTACGTGAATACTAAAAATTCCAGCAAACTGTAAAGTAAGCTTGTTTCTTCAGCAAAAACTAAACTTGTTTAATCAATTATGTCTGCTAACACAAGGACCGATGTTGTTAGTTTGTAATGAGCACAGTTGTCACTAGTCAGTTAACTCTTGCCACAACTTTGTCCTCTCATGATTGCAGAGTATTGTGTTGTGACCATCCAAGTCCAAGTCCAGGATGAACGGAGCAGTAGCTAGTCGTACTCCGGTGGTCGCAGTGTCCGGGTGATACCCGATGACTGCATGTTGCCTGCTTGTTACCCTGACTAGCGATCACGCGCTATCTAAGGAATGGGACCTCCATCGATTTTTGTTTTGGAGGGATAGGATGTTGTTAATTTTTTTGGACCCTGGGACTTCGAAGATACTCGCGACGGCAGAACGGGGGAGGCCTCAGCTTTTCGCTTGAGTAGTAGGAATTACCCTCCCACAACGGGTAGGGCGCCTCTAACCGCTCAGGAAAAGTCGCCGAGGGCTGCCAAGCGTCAATGTCGGCGCACGGGAGAGAGCGTAGGAGGAGGCAGCGTCCACCAGAGGTGGCACTAAGCACACCTAGCGCAAGCGCAGACCGCACCCTAGTCTGTCGCCGAGCGCCAGCACGGACAAGTGAAAGAAGGAAGGAAGGAATGTGAAAATACTCAAGGTAGGGGGGATTGGGCAGACGTTCTATAAACTGCTTATGGGGGGGTCGTCGAGCAATGCTCGGGGGCGTTTGTGTCGTCTAGGTGGTGGGCTGACATCTGTGCTTAGACGACGGATGTGGGGATGGGTCGAGGCATAGGCTCGGGTAAATAGTTTGAGGGCAAGGGACCGAACGAATTCGGTGAGTGAAGGAACCTTCAACCCTCGCCTGATGGCATCATTTCTGACAAACCAGGGAGAGTTGGAGATGTAGCGGAGGGTTCGAGATTGGAAAGCTTCCAAACGGGCGACAACGGTTGGACTGAGTAGTACCCAAAGGCGGGAGCTGCGTAAGTCAGGATTGCCCTAAGAAAGAGCAAGTAGATGGTGAGTTTAGTGCGCACAGGCACTGAACCCCGATGAGAGAGAAAGGGAATAGTTTGGCTCTGAAGCCTCTGGCGCGGTGAAGACTCAGGGAGACGTGAGTTGCAAAGCTTAGACGTCGGTCGAGAGTGACGCCCAAGTACTTTACAGTCGATTTCCATTCGATTGGGCTCCCTACAAGGGAGAGGGACTGGCATCGGGAAATAAATTTATGAGAAAAGGCGATCGCCTCGGATTTCTCCGCATTGATCGCCATCCTCCACTTCCTTAGCCAGGCCGGAAATACGGCGAGCTGACGTTGCACCAGGCCAGCTGCAAAATCAAGACTCGCTGAGCTGGCGTGATACATGGCGTCATCCGCATAAAGCGAGAGAGTGACTCCAGGCTGAACAGGCAGGTCGTTCGTGTACACGAGGTACAGAACAGAGAATACAGAAGGACAGATCCTTGAGGTACGCCTGCGGCGACTGGTCGGACGGATGAGTACGACCCATCGACGCATACCCTAAAGATGCGATCGCACAAGTACGTTCGGAGAAAATGAACGAAAGAGGCAGGTAGAGGGGAGTGGGCCAGTTTGTAGAGAAGGCCTTCGTGCCAGACTCGATCGAAGGCCTTACTCACGTCGAGCAAAACAGCGACGGAGGACAGATGCTTGTTGTAGGCGTCCGTCAGTTGGGTAACAACCCGGACGAGTTGAAGGGTCGTCGAGTGCTCTCTGCGGAAGCCGAACTGCTCCTGCCGAATGAAACCATCCAGCAGGGGCGCGTAACGACCGTGCAGGAGTCGCTCGAGTACCTTCGATAAAACTGGCAACAGTGAGATGGGTCGATGGTTTGAGGGGACAATACGCAGCTTGCGAGGCTTGGGAATCATAATGATTTTCGCACGCTTCCACAGGCTGGGGAAGTAATGGAGCCGGAGACATCCATTGAACAGCTCGTGGACCAGATTGATGAGGCTAGGGGGAGCGTGTTGTAGCGGCGCCGCTCCGATACGATCATCGCCGGGCGCCCGCTTAGGGCGAAGTCGACCAATAGCCGAAACAACATCGGCTCGGTCGAACGGGTCAGGTGTGTCAGTTGGAGGACGGGAAAAGTATCCAGATAGGAAGTCTGCGACCTCGGCCGAGTGGACGGGGTCGCAGACGCCTCCGTGGACGGTGAATTGCTCCTACATGGTAGCGGCAAAGACTTCTGCTTTGCCGGCCGCGGAGTACACAATGCTGTGCGGTGATCTGAGGGGATGGCGGGTCCTTTTGTCGCCATTAAGTCGGCTCGCACCCTGCCAAACAGACTCGGGCCGGACTTCAAGAGACTCGAGATACGAGTCCCAACAATGTGCAGTGGCGTCAAGCAGAAGCTGCTTGACAAGGTCAGATTGGGCGTTTAACCTGCGTTTGATAGCAGGATCCCGGGTTTGTTGCCATCTCCGGAGGAGCTGGCGCCGAGTTTTCATGGCGAGGAGCACCTCTTCAGGTAGTTGAGACCTGCGATTTGTCTCTGGGACAAGGTAGGTATGTTTGTCCATAGCGGACCTAACGACTTCTTGAAGATAGGAGTGGCCAGGTCCTTGACAATGACAATGTCAAGGACATCTGGAAGGCCCCTAGTGGACACGTGGGTCGGTGAGTCAGGACCAATAACTGAGACCTGCAGATGACGCTGAACGTAGCTGTAGAGCGAGCGGCCACGCGGGTTCATGACACGGCTGTTCCAAGAGGGATGCTTGGAGTTGAAGTCTCCGGCAACTATAGTAGGTAGTTCGTGGTCGAGGAGGGCGTCCCACTCCTCAGGCGGCGGAGGCCTTCCAGGCCCGGGAGGGAGGTACGTCGAAATTAGGCGAACCTCCCGATCCCCGATCCAGAGGGCCACCGCCGTCGTCTCCAAATACCTAGTATCTGGAGGAGGTAAGAGACGATGGGCAATGCGCCTGTGGACGAGTATGGCAGTACCCCGTCTGGGATGAGCGGTGGGTGGTAGCCGAGGCCTATCCGTGTGATACGTTGTGTACGCCGAAAGCTGAAAGGAAACAGCAGGGGTAAGGAACGTTTCAGAAAGTAGTATGACATCTAAGTCATACTCAGTGGCAAAGTTAGCCAATTCGGCTCGGCGAGACGGAACGCCATGCGCGTTCCATGCCACCAGCCGAAGAGGCCTAGACATTGGGAGGCAGGAGGGTCATGAGGGAGGTTAGAATGGTGACTAGCAGAGACTGGATGTCCTTGGCAGCCAAGATCTGAGGAATGAGGGTCTCAACCCAGGCGCGCAAACGATCGGCAAAGGTCGGGTCCGGGACCCTTTCTCAGTCGATGGCGTCTGCGGTGTGGGCGGGAGTTGTGACCGGATTCTCTACTGTCCTTTTGTAACAAAGGATAGCTACATGTCTGCGGAGTTTTATATTGCTTGTTGTACTATAACAACCATCAAACTTGTTTGTGAAGTAAATGAAACTCTAGAATATACGTTTTTATGTTAAAGATTTATTGTAATTAAGAGTTAACAGAACAGCGACTAACAACGTTGTTTCATTTCCTATATTTCTGTGGCACAAATTAATTATGTGTCGCACCACAGAATTCTGCAAATACTACAAAGTGATCAGCATACGAAAACCTTGTATAGTCAATTGTGTTTGCTACCACCAGGAATCTACATGGTTAGTTTGTAATGAGCAGAACTGTCACTGGTCAGATAATTCTTGTTACGTTTTACAACTTTGTATTCTTATGATTGCAGACAATTGTGCTGTGACACAAATTCTCTTCTGCTTTTTTATATCGGACTGCGTTTGTCGAGTTTTATGATTATGCGGTAGCAGGAAACACCAACAGATTTTGTCAGTATACTAGCACTATCTGATCAGTAATTATGATGAAATTATGCAGACTTTACATCTTGTGCTACTGGGCCGACAATAATTAATGTTTTCCAATACAACTAACAAAAGTGACACGCCGTGTAAAAGTACATTTATTATTACAAATTTAATGCCAATTATCTGTGAACATGTTTAATAGAAAAATAAAATTATGCAAGGAGAATTAATTACAAAGAATTAATATAAGCGAATATTCCTGATTTTAACATTTTATAACATTTTAGAACATGGTATAAAAACCTCTAAATGTTTCTTAGAGTTACTGTCATTCAATTATTGTTGTATTTTAATAACTGGTAATCTTATGCGTTTAATTTGAGTCACATTAAAGACAATTTAACATAATACTTTGTGTACCTACAAAGGGCACATTTATTCTCAGAAAAGAGTCATGTAGGGATAAGTCAGCTTTTGTAGTAGTATCTTGTTTTAAGATTATCTAAACATGATATTCCTTGAGCTCAATGTACTAGTTTGTGTTACACCTTTTCAGTATTTAGTCTCAGAATGTCTTATCACAGTGACTGAGCGGCGGCGCCACAAGATACATACATTTATCGTACGTTAAATGCACTGGAGACTACTGCAAAACAGAATTCTCTACGTCTTTAAGAAATTTCTGTATTCTGTTGATATGTTAAAATGAAAACTAAGTTTTTAAAAAAGTAAATGGAGTGATATTAAAAGAGTGACAAAGTGACAAAAGATAAAGGAGGAACAAATATTTTTCATAAATCAGCAGTGGCGAAGCTTAAAGTGTCTACCCATAATTTGGGTAGACATAATAGTAGGCTACCAACCAAAAGCAACCTCTTACTAAGATTGTTGACTTTCTTAATGAACCAGTAAAGCTATGGTAAACAGAGTTAATGGTACCTCTATCAGATAATAGCTATGTGACTGTCAGAAGCACACGCATTTCGTTATATAATTTGCCCTAAATATTAAGAAAAAGCTATCGTACTCTTATTGGTGTCGTTTATGGATCTTAATTAGAATATATTGCTAGAAAAATATAAATTTTATTCACATTTTTTAATGGTGACAAATACGGCATTACACAAATTGTTCATATTTTCTTGTAAATGCGTTTTACACTCCGTGTCTCATTTTTTCTTATTTGTAGCTATGAAATCAGCTCCCGAGAGATTTCCGTGCAACTTGAATCACTCTGTACATGTTTTATTAATGAAAGACTCTTCTGTTGCCGGTAAATTTAAAGTTTATAAATTCCGTTGTCTTCCTGGTCAGGCGAGAATTATATGCTGTTTAGTGTGGAAACATGCTTTGTAATGTGATGTACGGGACACATTTTTATGCTGCGTGCACAGGTCCTCTCCCGTTGTCGTCCACTAAAGCTCTCCTCACCTCCAGCTATGTTCAAAAGACATTTCAAGTAATGTCTACCCTCATACTCCGCATACAATTGCATCGTACAGCAAGGCTCCATGACTCACACTCGCATCATGTCGCGTGATATTTAACTTGTTAAATTAGTTTCGTACCCTTTCTGAGTAACTTACGCAACTTAATTCATATATAAAAATTAATTATTTTATGAAGAAATTGTTTGACACTGTCTACCTTGCCTTCCCTGACGCTTTGCCACTGTAAATCAGACGTATCAAAGATCATGAAATAAAATAGAAAAAAATGTAGAAATTATGGAAGATTATAGGAATTAGTCTCCAATGTAATACTCCAGTCAGAGAATACATACCTACAACTATATCAAGACATGTAATTGCAATAATTTGTAACAAACGTATCTGTGTAAAATATGAATTATATTAGAAAAAAATAAAGAATAAATTTGAGCCTAGCTGCGGTTATTAAGCATGTTACTTGCCATCGAGAACAATTTAAAAACTTTTAACAAAACACACTAATCTACTTACTTTATTTGCAATAGCAATAATGTAATACATCTAAGACATCCGCAACATAAGATGTAAATGAAAGTCTATCAAAATTGTTTTTCACGGAAGACGTTCTTAGTTTTAAATTCATACTGGGTTCAAGAAAACTATGGACAGAAAACTTGTTGAAGTACTCGAAGAAGTATTTTCAAATTTATAAAAGCAATAAAATTTAAGTAAGTTTGGACGTATACTGCCTGCAAGACAAAAACTACAGAATGATTAGGTATACAGAAAAAAGGTAAAAGGGAAAAGAAAATTCAAATTAAGATTGACACTGTGGTTGAGGATGACCGAAGCGAGCTGACTATAACAAACTACATACAGAGGACACATTGTAGGTAATAGCGACGTGACTCAGAGGTCAAGAATCATAGTTGTAGAGTCGAAGAAAAAGTTTTAATTAACAAACAGTTTGCAATTGTCACGAATACGAATTAAAAAATTCCTCCCGTTTTATGGGTTTTGTAAACACTGTAAGTGTGCTACATATTTTTATGTAATTTATTTACTGAAGGAGACGCGATTTTGTAGTCTAAAGGTAGCAGTGTAATAAACGTTACAACTCTTCAAATTGCAAACTATGCAGCAAAACTGAATTTGTTTAATTAATTTTACTGGATGCTGTAACGAACTGACAAAGTTAGTTTGCAATTAATTCAACTGTCACTAGTCACACAAGTTTTGCTACATTTTCCAACGTTTTTTAATGTGATTGCATACTATTGTGTACTTTTAATATAAATTCTCTGGTTTTTTAGTTAGACTAAAGCATACACGTGTGGTAGTACGACTTTATCATAATTTTTAAACAGACAGGAAAAATATATTTTGTTCGTGTAGTCAGTAACTTAGATGTAAAAGATGTACTAGACAAACGGTACGTGCGGTAGGCCTATTTGTTTTGTATAATTAAATTCAAGTAGGCCTATAGTTATGCAGTGTTAAGTAATAAACGTTTACATTCTAGTCAGAAACATTATACTTCTTATATACGCTTACACCCAAGGCGAGCCTCAGCAGCTGGGCGGACAGCGGGTGACGGATAGTGATGATCCAGTTTGATGTGGTGATCCGATAAGCAGTCCCGGCGGCCCAGATAACAAAGCTATTATAGAGCAAGAGGGTAGTTACTGGCTTGGTTAGAGTTGATAAAAACTTTTAAGCTCCATAACGGGCTTGTGACCTGACGAGCTAGCGCCGCCGACTGATAGGTACTGGCCCCACTGCCTTGTGGGTAGGGGAGGATCTCTAAGAGACTATGGGAAAATGATAGAAACAGAAAGTCAAAGAAAAGAAAAAAAGATGAAGATATATACTCGAGTCCTCGGTAATAAATGCCTCAGGAAGGATGCATTGTATGATGATGGACATAGCAGTGGAAAAGGTAAACCAAAATGAATTTCGAACATACCAGAAATAAACGTACCAATGAAGGACAGAGAGGTAAAGATACTGGTACTCACGTAAACGAAAAAGAAGCTATAAGGAACCATGGTCATTGAGTGTGAAATAATTATCTGAAATTTTAGATTATCTACAATTAAAATAAGAATATGCAATAATAATCTAATAATTATACCTTAGAATTCTTGACAAAAACCAGGAATAGCAATTACCAGGTAAAGCAGGTATAGGCTTGAAATATAAGAAGGCAGTCTCTAGTTATTAACGAAAGAATGTTGACTGTTGATATAAAGACTTAGAAGGATCGTCTTGTGGTGATAGGAATCTATGCTCCCAAACAGGTAAAGGAAGACGAAAATGTTATGTTTATAATACTCTGCAGAAGATTTACAGCCTGACAAATAAAAATAATTATTTGCTAGTATGAGAGATTTTAAATCAAGAATTGGTACGCAGCCTATTGAAAACGTTATAGGTACTGAAGTTTATCTAACGCTTATTGAAAACGTTATAGGTACTGAAGTTTATCTAACGCTTATTGAAAACGTTATAGGTACTGAAGTTTATCTAAAGCTTATTGAAAACGTTATAGGTACTGAAGTTTATCTAACGCTTATTGAAAACTGCAGCGAATTTATGCAGTTTGTATCTTTTAATCATCTCAACATAAAAGAAAACTCTTTTGAAAGAAGAACATAATAATAAGTATACCTGGTAATTGAGTAGAGAACTCCGAAATGTTGTTGACTGTGTCGTTGTCAACAGGAAATAGTCAGCTTTTTAACAGGCCATTTACGTGTTTCAATATGCAGACCAGATTAGATTTGACCATTGTCTTGTCATAAGTATGGTGTTTATTAATGCTGCTTGGGTAAAAATTGCGAAGACTGGAATACACAAGAGTCAAGAGATATTTATTGTACTGTTGCCTCAATATGGTCAACAAACTAACACATAGTATAGAAAACGAATGGGCAAATATTAACAGTGTAATGGATAAGTCATTAAGCAAAGCCCTGAGGAAGAGAAGGAAGCGTAAAGGGAAAGATGGTTACATATCTCGAATGGGAAGATCGCATTTGCCAATAAGGAGAAGCAGCAGGTGTATACCATATTAGGTTTCTAGCCAAAGGAACACCAGTGAGTAAATAACCCTATATACGGGACACGAATAAAGCAGAAATTGTTGAGCGGAAGCTGAATCAGGGGGGCGGGGAAGAAATAGGTGTACCCGTGTATGTGTGTATGAGGGGGCACAAGCTGATTGTGTATGTGTTCAGCTGAACTGAAGTTGATGTGTATGGTAGACAGGGAACTCCATTAGGTCAGTGCAACTAATTACGCCAGTCGTGCCTATGCAGTCGTTAGTTCTAAAATAAATCGCTAGATCGAGCATGCGGTATGTTTCGACATCAAACGAGACCAAAATCCCAATATTATGTCAAACTGCGCCGAATGTGTCCACTAAAATTATTTTTCGGTGACTTGAGCTGGCGTTCCGCTGTTCTACTTTACAAGCAGGTCTTTATTTCACATATTGTACTAACATATTTTTAATGTGTTTATATGTCTACGTAAACCTAATTCCATGTTCACTTTATTTATATTTACCTGTTATGAATATTTTGATATTAACAAAACGGATGAGAAGTGCAGGTTATTACGCCTACCCTTGGCGCATTTACCTGCACTATTGGCGTATTTACAATCACTATTGGCATGTTTCTTGAAAGTTAAATATTTATTCACTGCTTGTGTCAAAACGTAAATTTTATTATAAAAACTTGTACACGTAGTTCATGTAAAATATTAATATTTAGTTTTAGTTTTGAAATAATTAAAAGTAAATAAATATATTGTTACGACGGTCTACTGATCGTCGTATGGTATAGTAGAAAACAAAATACGAGACACCAATTAAGTCACTAATCACCTTTAGCTAATCAGCTTTAATTATCACAATTAAACAGTTTATAATCAACAAGATAGTCTCTTACAACAAATCAAGTACAAATTGTTCACAGGCAATACAAATGTCAATCAGAGTCCCGCACAATTATAAAACACATCACACTTCGCCACAATACTTCAAACCGCACTGGAATAAATCGCCACTTAAACCTGACTTGACCATCACTGAATGCATATATTTATACCCCGCTGATTTTCCAGAATAATCAGTCACTTTGAATGACTTGTTAAACAAACAGGCGCTCTCGAGAATCCACTAGAAACAGTGTCCTTGACCACACTGCGCTGTCCGGTACAGTCTGGTATAGACTCGATAGCTGACGCGTAATTGTCTTTCATCACAAAGTAGCACCAATATGTACGCACACACACATTACAGCTGGGATAGTCGAGATACTTGTTGAACGTTCCGTATTACGTAACACTTTTTCCGCATTACGTAACAATATTTTTAATTTGAAGAAAATCAATTGTAGAAAGTATTAATCTCAAACACACAAATTTTATAATAATTTTATAGTTTCTTTATAATTTTGATAGTAATCAATATAATCTTTGTTTTTACTGAAATTTGGGTTATGTATTTTGCTCTAAATTATGGGTTCAACTACTTCGGGAGATCTGCGGCATTCCTGGAGTGAAGATTCCATAAATCGTGCTGTCCTAGCGGCCAGTGGTGAGTGGGGAATTCTCTATGAACAAGTCTCCTGTTAAATATGGGATTCCTAAAAGAACTCTCCGACAGCATGTGAGACAAAATAAGACGACAAACTATAAGCTAGATCTAAAGCCTGTTTTTTCACGAATGGAAGAAAAGGAATTAGTAAACCGGATCAAACAGTCGTTAAGTGTAGAGTATCCATTGACTGCTAAGAGTGTTAGGTTCTGGAAGCGAATGGAGAGAAAATTCCCTATACAAATGAACATAAGTTGGCAGGTTATTATTTGTGTAACGGTTTAATGCAAAATACCAAGAGATTTCGACAAAGAAATGCCAAAACCTTAATCCAGGTCGTGCCATGAAATTAAACTGCTTTGTAGTCGGTGAACATCTTGACAAATTCAGAGAATTTATGCTCCGTTAGGATGTAGTAAAAAAATTTCAAAATATATACAATACGAACGAGAGACGTTGTCAATTATGTTGGGACAAACAGCCAAAGGTATTAGCTACAGTTTGGGACTCGTAGGTTTACATGATAGCCTAGCTGAAGAGCATGGAAACATGCCACCATAGTAGCACGTGTAACGCAGTTGGAGATTCTGTGCCTCCTATTGTTTTATGCAAAGGTAATCTTACGAAGCCTGAGTGGACAACGTACGAAATCTACCAACAGTTTCAGTTTATCGTATAACTGATCGACACTGCACCACTGCAGTTTTAAGAGACTGGATTGGTCACTGTGCATCATTAAAGACATCTGGACAATGTCTCCTAATTTTTGATAGAGCCAAGAGCCGCTTGATATATTCAGTTGTAGAAGAAGCAGTATAGTACAGCATAACTCTTTACTGTCTACAGAGTAATACGCCCCTTGAGAAAGATATTTTTAAGCATTTTTGGACCTTCTGGGATCAAGAAGCTGATGCGTTTCTTGGATCGTTTCCAAACAAATACGGTTAGAAGAGGCCAGTTTAGGACAGTTGTGATAATGTCTATTTTGAGCGTGCGGTGACTCATGGCAATATAAAATCTAGCTTCTTATCCAATGGAATATATAACACTAATGCTATTACGGATGAAGCTTTCACCCCTAGCGACACTACAGAACGTACTGCACCTTTAGATGAAATGGAATGCATTCCAACCCATATCCAGCTGACAACCAAAACTTGTCCCAAATGGTAGCCGATGAGTGTCAGCGTAGCTGTTCTAGAAGAACACCACTGAGACAAAGACAGCAAAAATGAGTCTGACCCCGAAGACAGCGATTACGAAGAATTTATGGGCAGGGCAATGATGGACACAACTACTAAAAACAACGAACAAACTGCACCACAGAGAAAGTTATGAAAGCAGTTTGCCAGTGAATGACGACAGTTTCTCCTCGATGGTGAGAACTCCAAAAACGAAAGAAAAGAATATGAAGAAAACACCACTCGCAGTAAACATCAGGGCGTTAATCCTTTCTCGTCATATCATTATTTACGATAATAAACAAAGCTCTAAAGGTTAAAAAAGAAAGGTTATATGAAGTGGCAACAAAGAAGTACATGGCAAAAGAGGTGGAAAAGAAAAGATGTTCTGCAGAATAAAAACAATTCAAAATTCAAAGAAAACATGAGGAATTGTATAATAATGGAAACCTGAAACCTGAAGGATCTGAGAAACAAAAAGTAAGGTGGTCTTGCTTTGTTCATGTTCATGATGGTCTTTCAGATATGAGGCTATGCTGTCTCTGTGGGAAATATGTTCATGAAGAATGTGTAGGACTCGTTCCAGAAGACAAGGGGATCTTTGTCCAATTTGCCAATGTAAATATAAGTAACGGAGCACTGTTTAATTGCCATAATGAACTCTCTTATTTTACTTTGTATTATTTTTTACAAACCGCAAACTCAAACTTACAGACGCAAGACGTTCGGGTGTACAGATGTGCGGAGTGTGGAGCGGATCATTTTATGTTGAAAGCTAAGGTACTAGTAAAGTATAAAACAAACAGAAGCGTAAGTATTGTAGACAAGTGATGGAAACCGTTAAGTACAACATAGGAAGTTTACGACCTGACTCTGTAAAATTTTCGTATAAAATAAGATTAGCGAATAAATTGAGAGACAACGAAAATATCAATACATCTATGGCAGGAAACTCTTATAATATGATTAAAGAAAGCATACATAGTGCAGCAAGAGAAGCATTATGTGAACAAATTATAGACAGAAGGAAGAACCCAGAATGTTGGACAAAAGATATAGAACGAAAAGTGAAGGAAAGGAAACAATTGTATCAGAAATGGCTAAATTCAGGAGATAATGAAGTCCAAAAGTGCTACGCAAGAAGTAATAGAGAACTAAAAAGAAAAGTTACAAAGGCAAAGCAGAAATTATGGGATAAAAAAGTGATGAAGTTAACAAATATATCGGAAGGACAAAAGTACGAGAGGCCTGGAGACTAATAAAATAACTTCGAACAGAAAGAAAAGAAAAAGCCACTATTCCAATAATTAACATGAGTAAGTGGAAAGAACACTGTGAAAAACTATTAACTGAGAACAGAAATGATATAAACAAATAACAGTAGTATAAACAAATGAATAGTATACCGAATAAGAGAGGAAGAAAGAGAGAATGTGGAACCCATTTCATCAAGGTAGGTAGAAAATACAGTTAAAGAAATGAAGAACAATAAATCCACTGGACCGGGAGGCATTCCTATTGAATTGGTGATTTAGTTTAAGCATATAGACCAAGTATTTTGTGGGAACTATTAGCAACTATTTTTAATAAGTTAATGATTAAAGGAGAAGAATTACCAGAATATTTGTGACCCCTTTTTCCTTTTTATGCTGTATATAAAATTTTTTTTGTTGTATTTTATTTTTCTTTTGTATTTATATTTTTTTTTAAAGAGAAGCCACAAGTTAATTAGAACTAGGCCGGAGCCTAGAGAAGCCAAAAATGCGCTGGGTCCAGTATGACGGGACTTGCAATGAAACTCGGCTGTAATTTAACAATAACAACTTTTATTTTGCCCCCATAATTCGTTACATTTAATATTCTGCAAATCACATAATTATCACATGGCCAGGGCAATAGCCCTCAAAATACATAATAAATAATTAACTCCTATATCTTTAATCTTGGCAAAGACAATATCGATCTATCCCTATAAATATATATATATATATATATATATATATATATATATATATACATATATCAGGCAACCTTTTGTAATTATATAATTCCCCCCTTTTTGTTACTAACACTTAACATTGACAACACGTACAGAAACATAAAGACACATACACTCATAATTATATACACATACTACAGACACCTCCTAGTACTCTTGGAATACCCATGCTCAACAGGCAGTGTTTCTACCAAGCCCCAAGACCGGCAATCATAAATGTTCGACTTTCAGTCCCCATGATTCATTAACTCCCATTAATTTAAATAATTAAGGAAAGCCCCCGAAAGGATGATAATCACACTCAAAGCATAAAGAGACCGGACTGCCCATATGTATAGATAGCATCCGAATATTGGCCCATTATGAGCATATGAAAATCTTTAAGTTTCTTAGACAGCATAAAATGGAAAGACTTCATCACCTAATTTTAAGCAATGGTTATGAGTTTATAAAATGTGAATTTTGTTTTACAAATCCAGATGGATACATGTATCAGTATATGCTTTTACAAGGTCAAAAATTAATCAGTATATGCTTTTACAAGGTCAAAAATTAATCAGTATATGCCCACAAAAAATATAAAATTTCCTTTTCTGTTAAAGCCGGATGGCTGTGTATAAATGAGTTTATAATAACTGACTGTTGTATCCTAGCAGATGTGGGAGCGCGCCAGCCTGTACTTGACCATGTGTGACAGGAATCAAACCTGCCTTAAACTGAATGAACATGTGCCTGGCAAAAACTATGTGCCCTTTTACCCCCAGAAAACAGACTGAAAACGAAACCCCCCCAACCCTTACATGTTAAACCAAAATGAAATTAAAATATAACCCCGTTCTGAACCAGCCGGAACAGAACCCCTAACATGTGACTTAAATTTTGTAGTGAACAGTGTAATGACTATTGGCTACATATGAAAATATTTAAGTGTAAAAAAAGATCTCTAGCACGCTCCCCCAGTGCAGCACACAATTACAAACATCGTACTTAGTTTTATGAAGTTAAATTATTAAAGTCACTTGATATTCAGAATGAATGTTCAGCTGACACACCCCAGAGCAGACTGTCTAGCCGCGTGGGCCCATGGTTTCAAATGAAATATAAATTGTACATCAGGAGCACGGCAGGCCCGGCCAACGAAAAATAAAAGAGTTCATATCACCTTAATTATGAGCCTGTGATGCATCTTGAGTTCGTTCACCAGACTCCCTCCTCCGAACAGGTGCGTGTATGATGGCTCATGGCTGATAAAGGTGTAGTTATATCAGCATCGACCAGCATCTCCGGCTTAGGCGAGAACCCGGGAAGTCTCGTAAATTTAGCCTGCCATTAGAGTAGAAGAAACAACTACGTAGTACTGTCTGTTCGGATCCAGGAGTCTGTTGCTTCTCTGCGTGCCGGTATGTAACTGAACTCAGCCGTTACGATGCAACAAACAGCCAAACTGGCCCGTAGGGTGCGCGCGCCGTTTTAACGGTGCTGTCCAAATATCGTCGCTCTAACTGACCTTTTTGTTCGCGTTATATTAAATTCAATTTTATAAACCCTTCGACCGCCGGGTTAGGCAAACACCGGCACATATTTTAACATCTCTTTAATTAGTTCTATATATAAAGAAGGGAATAAGCAAGATTGTAATAACTACAGGGGGATTAGTGTAACTAGTTCAATAGG